>JAVJIX010000219.1:0-2500 GCA_036785185.1 Paratrypauchen microcephalus | reverse complement strand
GTCCCATGGCATGAAATTTTCACTTTCTGAGGTTTTTGAACGTTAATGTGAGCTCCCCTACCCTGTTTAGCCCCCCCCTCCCCAATGGTTAAAAGTTGTGAAATGTCTAAACTGAGCATTTGCGATCCTTTTCTGCGTTACAATAAATCGGAGCTCAAACAGGCGATTTTGAACAAGGAAACTTATTGACGTCAGATCGAAAAAAGAAATGCAAATGCAGTTCCACCCCCATCTGTCTGTACTCAGCGTCTCTGTAAATCACGCCGAGAGAGTTTGGACTGCGAATGCGCTAGGCAATGTGAAATGTGTTTTTTTATTTGCCTGGAGGCACGTCCGAGTGTTTCTAGGCTCAGAAGTCCTTTATCTGAGCCTCTGGACCTTTGAACAGCAGTGGTTTTATTTATTTTCTGTGGAAATGTGTTTATTTTTCAATGGAACGCTTCAAATCTCTCCCCCCATGCAAAAACACGGAAATGGATCAGCTGAGAGCTCAGAGCCGAGAGCGGAGAGTTTGGCCACGCCCCCACCCTCTACTATAGGCCAGCTCTTTTCTCCTCATTTGCATTCAAGCAACAACGTCCATAATGGCCTGTTCAGAGAGAGAAAAATGACTCTTTCTCATCTTATCTCTGTTTCTCATGCACTGAGTGTTGATTTTGAAGAAGGATTCATTTACAGTATTAGGGAACCATTAAGGAGCCATATAAAAGCATCAAGAAGTACCATGTCATGGGATCTTTAAAATAATTTTATTTTTGTACATATAAAGGACGCACATGTCTATAAGCCGCAGGTGTCCAGGTCTTCAAGATGTTTTCAAGTTCTGGCCATCTGCTTTTATTGCCTCTGAAAGCTTTTGTCGTCTTTTTGCATTGAGTCAGTTCGTCACGCTGCCATCGCCAACGTCTCACCATCGACTCATCGATGCCGAGCTCACGTGCAGCAGCTCTGTTTCCTTCAATAATAATAATAATAATACATAAGATTTATATAGCGCTTTTCAAAACAACTCAAAGACGCTTTACAGAAAGGAATAAAAAAATAAAATAATAAAAATAAAATAAAAAATAAAATAAACAAAACAAAACAAATTAAATTAATGTGGGTCAAAGGCAATGGTGAAAAGACTACAGCCAGCCAGATCGATTGCCTTTAGCTTCAAAGCTAATCATATGCATTTCTTCTGGTGTTTTCCATGAGGAGGGTGTGTGCATGAAGCACAAAATAACTGTTCAAAACAAAATCAAACTAGCATCTTCCTCGGCGCATCATCTCTTCACCTGTCTGTCTCACTCTTGCACCTCCGTCACTTCACGCTCTACTGCGCATGTCTCCTGCAGAAAGAGCCGCTGTCCTGTCTGGGATCATGTCAGTGTCTGGGATCATGTCAGTGTCTGGGATCATGTCAGCGTCTGGGATCATGTCAGTGTCTTGTAGGATTTCAGCAGATTTCAGGCTCTCCCGGGGGGCGGGGATAGGTGGATTGATCAGGTGTGAGTGGATGTTCGGCAACTGAAGTTTGAGACGTTTCTTCTCGTCATTTACGCACTCACCTGCATTTAACGCACACGGGTCATTAAAGGGATATGCCACCCCCAGGTCAAATTTGGGCATCTCCCCACAGTCCAGAGACTAAAATAAGTGGTGGAAAGTGTTTTCCTGGTGACCCAGCCATTGTCCGAGTCTGTCAGCACTGACCGCCGCGGTATCTGCAGCTCCTCCGCCTTAGACTGGAGTCTAACGTCGCCAGAGAAAGATTTCGGCCAAAAGGAATTAATTTGCTCGATGCTTTTCCCAATTACTTTGTGTGTAGTGCGCATTCATATCGAGTGCAAATAAATGTGCAAATCAACACGGAGAGCTTGACTTGGTCATTTTGGGTCGGAACTATTTTTCAGTGTGGAAAAACACAGCCGAAGCACACACCACGCTGACAGGGGAATCCCTGTTACGCACCAGGAAGGGAGTTCCCCTGTTACGCAGCGTGGTGTGTGCTGGGGTCACCAGAAAAACGCTTTCCACCACTTATTTTAGTCTCTGGACTGTGGGGAGATGCCCAAGTTTGACCTGGGGGTGGCATATCCCTTTAAATGTATCCCACTCACTAATGTTCATTCAGCATCAGAACTTATTTGATCACACGGTGATAAACTGTTTTAGTGCTGACACCAGCGCTCGCTAACGCTGTAGCTTCATGTTAACCAACAGCGATGCTTCCTGCACTCAGGCTGTGCGCGGATCTGCTGTGTTGATAAATGAATAATCCATCCATATATTAGCTGTATCGCTGTATAAGCCACAGGGTTCAAAGTAGCGGCTTATAGTTCTGAAATTACGGTAAATAATTGCAGTTTTTGAGATTTGAATATTGCAATTTCGATATATATATCTTGCAGTACTCGTATTCACAGTCGTAGTATGTGGTTCTTTCTCACAAATTTTTCAAATCTTGTTAGCAAATATTCATATTCAAATGTCTGTTTATGACCTATAGCCACTA
>JAVJIX010000264.1:657500-948977 GCA_036785185.1 Paratrypauchen microcephalus | reverse complement strand
CCATGTATTTTTTATTCTAATATGACACTGTACTTCAAGTTGCTACTGCTTACTGTAATTATAGTGACGAATAACCCCGACGGTTTGTTCTTCTCTCCTCCGCCGTAGCTCCACCTATAGCATCCATTTGTCCACCGGACAAGTTCAAAACCACATTCACATTTTTAGGGTCACTCGGGGACCTTAAAACAACTCCAGAATCGCCCAAATTTATGCACGGGTGTCATCGCCAAACAAATGAGCGGTGTGTGCGCGCAGAACCCAAACTCTCCTCATAATTCTTCGGTGTCTCTGGTGGATTTTGTGCTGTGAGGAGATAATGGAGATTTAAAGCTACTTAAAGAAGTCACTCATCTCAACGTAATGTTTGAAGAAGTGAAAACTGGGTCAGTGTGTTGTTTAAAGGCACTGTGTGGGATTTTTACTGTCTTCAAAATGTGGAAAACAAGTTCATTGTACACTCAAAAAAATAATTAACCCTAAAACACGGACTTTATGTAATTTAATCACATGACAATTTTGCATGTGATTTTATTGCATAAACCTTAAGTAAATGCCATCCTTTAGTTCAGGAAGTTCAAGTAGTGTTTATGTGATTGAATTTAATACATCTTTAATTTAATACATTTTTCTTACATTTAATGTAAAACTGTTTCTTTATACAGTGGTACCTCACCTTACGAAATTAATTCGTTCCAGAAGTGGTTTCGTAACGTGAATTTTTAGTAAGTTGAGTAGCTATTTCAATGGAAAAAGCCTGATTCGTTCCAAGGCCCCGCTCCGTTTTTTTTTTTTATAGTGTAACTTTTTTTTTATAGTGTAACACTGTGTTCTGCGTCCTGATTGGCTAAGAGACTGTAGACCCAGGACTAAACGTGGACTAAACCAGGTCTAAACAAGGTCTATACCTGGACTGGACCAGGACTAAACCTGGACTAAACCAGGACTAGACACCAGGATTAAAGCGCCGCGTGCGGCTGAGGCTGAGGCGAACAGCGACTGCGTGCGTGGGGGGAAGGGGGAGGGCGGACACGTGTGTAATAGTGTAGCATGACCCGGCGCGGGGTTGCGAGCACGAGACACGTGCTCAAACCGTGCCTCCTCTAAACCAGGTCTAAACCAGGTCTAAACCAGGTCTAAACCAGGATTAAAGCGCCGCGTGTGGGTCTATTTCCTGGTTTCGTGCTAGCTCTGCTATTAGCAGCAGCACCGGTGTACCTCACGAGTCACGGCTGAGGCGAACAGCGAGGAGGGGAGGGGATGTGCCTTCCATCGAAACGGCACGCAGTCCGAGCGCATGAAAGAATGCAGGCAAGAGCTGCGGTGGTTTAATCCTGGTTTAGACCTGGTTTACACCTGGTTTACACCTGGTCTAGAGGAGGCACGGTTTGAGCACGGGTCTCGTGCTGTCAGCTCCGCGCCGGGTCATGCTGCGCTATCACACACGTGTCAGAGCGCAGTTTTCTCCCCCCTCCCCCTCCCCCCCCACACTTCACTATTAATACATTTTGTTGAAAATCTATGAAAGTTTGAGTGTTTAAACGAGAGACAAATGTGAGAAAAGTTTAAATCCAGTCTGAGAAAAGCGTATAATGTGTGTGGCTGAGCGCACATTATTTGAATTTTGGAGATTTTGCGTTTCGTAACTTGAATTTTCTTTCGTATCTAGAGACCAAAATTTAACGTGAAGGCGTTTCGTAACTTTTCGTTGCGTAAGGTGAGGCACCACTGTATTTACTTTGAGTGTAAACGGTTTGCAGTGGCCCAAGGTTCTTCCTCACTCACCTTATGAGTTTGGAAAAGCTTTTCACAATTTTTAGAGACAAGAGGAGGGTTTTGTCATCACAGCAAAGCTAACAACAACTAGCATCCTGACCGTGCTCTTCCTGATATCCGAGCAGTAAAGCGCTTTATAATTACATGCAGACAAGACACTTATTTTGGACCTCAAAAGCTGCCATACCACAGTATATATCTATGCTAGGGCATTTTGCTTAGGTAAGATCAAAGCACTGAGTTGTAACATTTGGTTAGTACTTTTAACTCACTGCAAGAGGGTCTCTGGTTCAATTCTCAAATCATTCTGTGGGGAGTTTGCATGTTCTCTCTGTGTCTGGGTGTATCCGTAGGACAAATGGTTGTACTGATTCTGCCATCAGACTGAAGATGATTAGGTACTGCCCTTTTCAAATGCAGTATTTTTAGTAAATATACGTGTGGTAATTAGAGAAGAAAATAAACATGTTTTAATCTTTCTGAGAGTCTGAGACAATGACATCATCCCATTTATTTCAAAACATCTGGGTTTAAGAACCCACTCTGAGAAATGATCTGATCCAACATTTCTGGATTTTCCGGAGGTATTTCTAATAAAAATACCATGTGATCAACGGAAAACTGGCCCCGATGTGGAAGTATGACATCATCACATTGTAGAAGTAGCCCTCGCCCGGTCACCTACTGGTCTAAGGAGGTATTACAACCACAACTGGAGGACATGTCCAAGTTGTCTCATCCTCGGTATATGGACAGGCTCATGTGAAGCTCAGAAGCTTCAAAATTCACTCACTGATCACAGGTTGGCGGTGCGGTTGTTGTGTCTTTGGGCAAGACACTTAATTAACCTGGACAGTTAACTGATGTAAAACTATCATAAATATTGATCTATCCCACAAAACGGAGCAATAATTTGAAAAAAACATGAAAACCTCTCATATCTACGTTAAGCCTAACTGCACTAAGAAATCAAGATCAAATCAAAGGGAGCGTTCTTGTCCTCCTCACCTTCTCTCCTTTTAGTCCTCTGTCCCCCTTCCTCACTCCTCTCTCTCCTCCTCACCCCTTCTCTCATTCTCATCCCTTCTCTCCTCCTCCTCCATTCTCTCCTCCTCACCCCTCTCTCTCCTTTTGGTCCTCTGTCCTCCTCCTCCTCACCCCTTTTTCCTCTTCTCCTCTCTCTCCTTTTGGTCCTCTCTTCTCCTCCTCCTCACCTTTCTCTCTCCTTTTGGTCCTTGGTCCTCCTCCCCTCTTTCCTCTCCTCTCTCTTCCCCTTTTGGTCCTCTGTCCTCCTCACCCTTGGCTTGTCCTCACTCCTCTATCTCCTTTTGCTCCTTTGTCCTCCTCACCCCTCTGTCCTCCTCCTCCCCTCTGTCCTCCTCCTCCTCCCCTCTCTCTCCTTTTGGTCCTCTTTTACAGCGCTCCTCTGTATATATTTTACCACGTTCTGTCGCTCTTTACTGCGCGCTCTTTGTGAGTGGATGGAGTGAAACCTTAGCACTCTTGTTAATCACAGAGTCTGGGTTCAGTCCAGGGTCCAAGAGCAAAAGCGGGGCTAGTCCCACATTTTTGGCCTTAGTCCTGGTCTGTGCATCCAGGGGCCACTCCAGGGGCCACTGATCTGGCTAGTAATAATAGTATAAATGTATAAATACAAGTAATAGTAGTAGATGTTGTAGTAGTAATTGAAGAAGAGGGGGCTTTTGGTGGTAGGCTAGTAGTAGTAGTAATAGTAGTAGTAGTAGTAGCAGTAGTAGTAATAGTAGTAGTAGTAGTAGTAGTAGTAGTAGTAGTAGTAGTAGTAGTAGTAGTAGTAGTAGTAGTAGTAGTAGTAGTAGTAGTAGTAGTAGTAGCAGCAGTAGCAGAAGCACCAGTACCTCTATAACTACTTTGTGATTTTTAGCACAAAGCTGTTTTACTAGAGTCCAGATTTGGCGTCGCTCACAAATGGCTGTGACTTTGTTCTGTTTTTTGACCTCTCCAGGATGCCTTACTTTTACTGGGTGGGGGTGGGTGGGGGCGGGTGGGGGTGTGGATGTGAATAACTGGTGTGGAGGTGACTGCATCCCCATAAAGACCCTGCCCAGAACAGTAAAAGCAGCATCTGTAGTAGTACTAGTAGTAGTAGTGGTTGTAGTAGCAGTAGTCCTAATTGTACAAATAGGGAGTAGAAGAATGCAATGTACTGTAGAGTTTTAATAATAGTAGTAGTAGTAGTAGTAGTAGTAGTAGTAGTAGTAGTAGTTTTTCTTGTACCGATAGCAAAACTAGTATCGAATATCAACAACAATTCGGGGAAATTTGCTGGATCAGGTATCAGTTCAGTTGATATCCTGACCAATATAGGCCCAGGACGTCTCATAATATTTGAACTTATATTAATTGAAAGCAGTTCAGAAGTTACGTGATAGTCCGTACTAGGATAAATACCAATTATTTAAAGGAAAAGTAATTTTTTACAATCTGAGCCTTATTTCGGTAATAAAATAAGTTGTTTTACTCACCCATAGCACTTTGGTGTCATATGGAGCACTTCCAGAGATGTTTTAGATTAGCGTTAGCCTAGCACGACTTCTAGCCATAGCTCGGGGCATATAATATATTCCCCAAGCATGTAATATGCCCCGTGCGGGCTCCAAATAACACAAACTTTAGCACTTTTCAAATCATAGAAGCTCGATGTCTTAGTCTACGATTTCGTTTGAAGCAAAAGTGGCCTGTAATCTGAGATTTATCCATAGTTTACAGCTTTGCGTTTCATGTTTGGGTCCCGGGAGCTGAGAGCACAGTCCGCACATGCGCACTGGCCTCCTCATCTACTCGAAACTATGGCTAAATCTGGGATTACAGGCCACTTTTGCTTCAAACGAAATCGTAGACTAAGACATCGGGCTTCTATGATTTGAAAAGTGCTAAAGTTTGTGTTATTTGGAGACCGCAAAGTAATGCCCCGAGCACTCAAGTTAACGGATACGCTACAACATAACTTCTACGAAACTGCTCAAAATGACACCAAACTGCTATGGGTGAGTAAAAGAGCCGAAAGAAGGCTCAGATTGTAAAAAAAAACGTTACTTTTCCTTTAACATCATTTTCAATCCCCACACTGATATCTATTCAGATCGGATATTGGTGAATACTTAAAGTCACTAATAATATCAGTATCGGAACAAAAAAAGTTGGATCAGTGCATCCGTACTCTTGAAATGAGATGATGTGTGGATATTTGGTTTTAGACCTGCCTAGTAACACCAGCTGTACATTTCCTTAGTCTCATATTTATCCTGTAGAGCTGTGATTTTCCTGTGTTTTTGACCTCTTTGGGATGCCATAGTTTTACTGGTTGGGGGATGTGGATGTGAATAGTCGCTGCTGAGGTGCCTGGATCCCCATAAACCGGCCGGGGCCCTGAGTCGGGGCCTCCTTCCCAGGCTCGAGCTCTCTTTATGGGCCGGGCTTATGAGGCTGCTCCCCTATTAAACCTCCAGCAGCCCCGCTCCCAGGAATTTAGGACCAGGAAACAGGCGCATGGGGGCGGGCAGAGCAGGGGCACAGAGGGGGCACAGAAGGGGCAGAGGGGGTGGGTAGGGGGGGGTACAAGGGCAGAGAGGGGGCAGGAGCCGGGGTGAAGCCGGGGTGAGCGGAGGTGAGAGGTGAAAGGCATGGTCAATGTGCTGCCTGTGTGCAGAGAAAGTAGAATGTACAAGAGAAAGTACTTGGATGTTGTGGTAGTGGTTGAGTACTGCGTCTATCCCTTAGTATCAAACAACAGTACTACTTGAGGCTATGTTACAATTGTGCTCTTACATGAGTACAGTTTTTGAGTACTTGAGTAGTAGTAGTAGTAGTAGTAGTAGTAGTAATGCATGTTGGTAGGTAACAGGAATAGTGATTAGTGTGATCCCAGAAGGTCGGCTCAAAGGCAGACATTTTTAAGAGAAAGGGGTGGGGCCAGGCTGTTTGATTGACAGCGACTTAAAAGAGACACAATTAGCTGATGGCCAGATGGTCCCGCTGATAAAACTCTGATTGGCAGTTCACATTTGATTGGTTTCTCCTGAGTTTTACTGGTGTCAAGGAGAGAGAAGAAGAGAGGGAGGGGGAAGAGAAAAGAGGAAAGGAGAAGAGAGGGGGAGGAGGAGCTGGCATACCTTTGAATCTAGGCACATCTGATTAAAACATGTACTGAAGTTAAAGGAAAAGTAACGTTTTTTTTACAATTTGAGCCTTATTTCAGTAATAAAACAAGTTGTTTTACTCACCCATATCACTTTGGTGTCATATGGAGCATTTCCGGAGATGTTTTAGATTAGCGTTAGGCTAACGCCGTTAGCCTAGCGCAACTTATAGCCATAGCTCAGGGCATTCCCCGAGCATGTAATATGCCCCGTGCGGGCTCCAAATAACACAAACTTTAGCACTTTTCAAATCATAGAAGCTTGATGTCTTAGTCTATGATTTTGTTTGAAGCAAAAGTGGCCTGTAGTCCGAGATTTAGCCATAGTTTCGAGTAGATGAGGACGCCAGTGCGCATGTGCGGACTGTGCTCTCAGCTCCCGGGACCCAAACATGGAACGCAAAGCTGTAAACTATGGATAAATCTCGGATTACAGGCCACTTTTGATTCAAACGAAATCGTAGACTAAGACATCGGGCTTCTATGATTTGAAAAGTGCTAAAGTTTGTGTTATTTGGAGCCCACACGGGGCATATTACATGCTCGGGGAATGCCCCAAGCTATGGCCATAAGTCGCGCTAGGCTAACGGCGTTAGCCTAACGCTAATCTAAAACATCTCCAGAAATGCTCCATATGACACCAAAGTGCCATGGGTGAGTAAAACAACTTGTTTTATTACCGAAATAAGGCTCAGATTGTAAAAAACGTTACTTTTCCTTTAAGGTGAGGGGCACCAACAGTAGTAGTAGTAGTAGTAGTAGTAGTAGTAGTAGTAGTAGTAGTAGTAGTAGTAGTAGTAGTAGTCGCAGCAGCTGTATAATCAAATCAAGAAATGTGACAAAATATGAATTGTACTATGTAATTTGGGGATATATGAGTAAGTATATAATATAATAAGTAGTAGTAGTTAGAGTAGTTGAAGGAGTAGTAATAGGATGCATTGTTAGCAGTTTCAGTAGCAGCTGTTTCAGAGCAAGGCAAGTTCATTGCTATAGAGCACAATTAGTACAAAGAGTAATTCAAAGTGCTGCACAGAACACAAAAAGTAGTAGTAGTAGTAGTAGTAGTAGATGTAGTTGTTGTAGTAATGTTTAGATGGCAAAAATGTGCTGGACTAAAGATATTGTTGTTTTGCCAAGGCAAGTTTCTAAGTAAATACTTTTGTTTGTGCTCCAGAGGGTTCAGAAACAGATTCTGTTTGAATTGGGGACATTTTTAGTCAGGAGTTGGGGGAAAATAGGCCTTCTTGATAAGGATTTTTAAACTATTGCCGTTTATTACAGAATATACTGAAAACATGTGATGTTAAAGGAAAAGTAAAAAAAATGTACAATTTGAGCCTTATTTCGGTAATAAAAGCAGGCCACTTTTGACCAAACGAAATCATAGACTAAGACATCGAGCTTCTATGATTTGAAAAGTGCTAAAGTTTGTGTTATTTGGAGACCGCAAAGTAATGCCCCGAGAACTCACATGATGGAGATCGCAAATCTAAAACATCTCTGGAAGTGCTCCATATGACACCAAAGTGCTATGGGTGAGTAAAACAACTTGTTTTATTACCGAAATAAGGCTCAGATTGTAAAAAACGTTACTTTTCCTTTAAACTGGCATCTTTGCCTTTACAAAACTGGTTGTAGCCTGTATTCATTTAAGGTTAAAATTAGATTTCCAAAAAGTAGTGTTGAAATAATAGCCGAAATTTACATGAAGTCTATCAAAATGGTGAGGCCAAAATTGTGAACTGCACTTGCACAATTTATTTATTATGAACGATCAAAAATGTCATCAAAATGTCATCTTGTCTCATTCTCATACACTTTCAATCTCGTGTCTCTTCCCGTCTTGTGGACATACTTTTCTGTCCAAATAGATCCTAAAGTAGTCTCTTTGTTTTCTCTTGCTTTCAGCGGTGGAGACACAGAGCACCAGCTCAGAGGAGATGGTTCCCAGTTCCCCGTCTCCCCCTCCGCCTCCTCGGGTCTACAAACCCTGCTTCGTGTGCCAGGACAAGTCCTCTGGGTATCACTACGGGGTCAGCTCCTGCGAAGGCTGCAAGGTACCGACTACTCACCATAACTCGTACAGTATACACACAGGACAATATGAGCACAGGGAATGCTGCCATCTGGTGGTCACTCTGTGGTACTGCACATTCTAAGTAGATTATTGGTACTATGGCGCTCAATAGTCTCACTCACTTTGAAGTCTAGTTGACAAAGTAAATTATCCATTCACTTTTCCCAAATTGAAGTTCAAAGCCATCCCGGAGGCTAACCAGCAACATGCATGTGATTGTTTTATGTTCAGAAGGCACTTATAAAAAGCAATGATTCTGCAAAATGCTATAATCATTTAGAAATAAAAAAAAGATGATTAGCTCTGAGCAAGATTTCAAACTTTTGTTTTTTGAAAATCCATATGGGAAAATGAAACCAGGAAAGTGAAACCAGGGACATCACTGTTGGGTTTTAGATGACCTCACAACACTGTAGAGGAGGGGCCTTTCAGCTACAGTGAATCTAGTGAAAATGTACATTTTTGTTGTAATATAGGAACATCTTATGTCGTGTCAATAATAGGAATAATCAAGTGTAAGTACATTTGTGGATATGAAAAGTAAAGCAAACGTAATTAATTGGAAAAAACTGTCCAATCTGGGAGTATGACATCATGTATGAAGTAATACTACTACGAACAAAGTAGTGGCCTGAGGAATTCAGAAAGTGGAAAGTTGTGGAAACTATGAAGTAAGAGTAACTGTCTATATATAAAATGTACTATACCGCTACCTGGTGGTCGCTCACTGGTACTCCAGACATCATAATCTGTTTTATTAATCAACGAGTAGCAAGTCAATCAAAGAGTACTACTAGAATAAAATAATACTACTCAAGTAAAAGTAGTGACCAAGAAATTACTTGAAATGATGAAAATGTTTTTGGGGCAAAATACTCAACTATAAGGGAATAATCTAGAATAGACTTAAAGGAAAAGTAACGTTTTTTTACAATCTGAGCCTTCTTTCGGCAATAAAACAAGTAGTTTTACTCACCGTAGCCGTTCTGTTCTACTAATGATCCCGTATCCGTTAGCGTGAGTGCTCGGGGCATTACTTTGCGATGTCCAAATAACACAAACTTTAGCACTTTTCAAATCACAGAAGATCGCTGTGTCAGCGTAGACTTTTAGTGGATTCCAAAACGGCCTGAAACCCGATATGCAGCTATAGTTTCATTTGATGACGTCATCAGAGAGGACAGTGCGCATGCGTGAACTCAGCTGTTTTGTAAACACCGCTAGTCCGAAAGAAGCTAACACCGCTCTGAACTTTACTTTTCTGTTGCGATATCGGGTTTCAGGCCGTTTTGGAATCTACTAAAAGTCTACGCTGACACAGCGATCTTCTGTGATTTGAAAAGTGCTAAAGTTTGTGTTATTTGGAGACCGCAAAGTAATGCCCCGAGCACTCACGCTAACGGATACGGGATCATTAGTAGAACAGAACGGCTACAACATAACTTCTACAAAACTGCTCCAATTGACACCAAAGTGCTATGGGTGAGTAAAACTACTTGTTTTATTGCCAAAAGAAGGCTCAGATTGTAAAAAAACGTTACTTTTCCTTTAATGCCTGATTTATAATTGGTGAAGTAAATGTAAGAGAATATTTCTGTTTGTCAATACCCAACTGTATGTCTGAGAGTCATAATAATAATTATAATAATTACATTTTAAAATCTTTTGATAAAATCTTTGGTATTTGTAATTTTAGGGATTTTTCCGACGTAGCATCCAGAAGAACATGGTTTACACGTGTCACCGAGACAAGAACTGTCAGATCAACAAAGTCACAAGAAACCGCTGTCAGTACTGCCGCCTACAGAAGTGCTTCGAGGTCGGCATGTCCAAAGAAGGTATGAAAAATAACATGGAAAGTCTTGGATTAGACCTGGTTTAGTTCTAGGTTAGAACTGTTTTAGTCCTGGTTTAGTTTTGGGTTAGACCTGGTTTAGTCCTGGTTTAGTCCTTGGTTAAACTGGGTTTATTAGACCTGGTTTTGTCCTGGGTTAGACCTGGTTACACCGGGGCTTAATCACAACTACACCAAGACAAAACCTAGACAAACAAGACAAGCAGATGGTTTGTACAACTCTGTATTTCAAACATTCCGTGTACAGCTGTAATTATGGTGAAAATAGTATCCTTGTACTATTTTCCAAAAGCTCATTTATTTATTCTTTTTTTTATTTTATTTTTTTATCTTGTAGCAGTCCGAAATGACCGAAACAAGAAGAAGAAGGAGGTGAAAGAGGAGGTGGTGGTCCCAGAGAGTTATGAGCTGAGCGGAGAACTGGAGGAGCTGGTGAATAAAGTCAGTAAAGCTCACAAGGAGACATTCCCCTCTCTGTGTCAGCTCGGAAAGTACACCACGGTAAGAGATAAGAGACGCTACATGTATTTACTGTGAGAACCAGGGATGTGCACAGGAATTTTGAGGGGCAGTTGCTCTGACCTGAAGAAAGGGCAAACCAACTCCCCCGATTGGTGATTGTGGCGGGATTCTTCAAGAACTCAGGCTTAGTCGGGATAAGCGTTTCTAGGTGGCTTATTGTGCTCTTCCACAGTGCAAAAAAAGGTGTCAAATGTGCGCGGAAAAAATATTTACAGTGGTGCAGTGATTAAAAAAACAGTTTCTGCAGGCTTTCCCTTTAAGTTTTTCAGTCTTTTGCTCGTTCTCTTTCTCTCTGCCACGTTAGCTCCACTGTAACCAAGGCAAGACTGACTGCAGACCTGCAGAGTGCACCTCTATACCCCCATTTGCCCCTCCCACATTACATAACATCCACTGGAAACATAATTTACACCATTTCCACTATTAAATGGCTAATATTTTATGTTCCAAAAGTTGTGTCATGGACAATAGCGTTAAAGATCCCATGACATGGTACTTCTTGATGCTTTTATATGGCTCCTTAATGGTTCCCTAATACTGTAAATGAATCCTTCTTCAAAATCAACACTCAGTGCATGAGAAACAGAGATAAGATGAGAAAGAGTAATTTTTCTCTCTCTGAACAGGCCATTATGGGCGTTGTTGCTTGAATGCAAATGAGGAGAAAAGAGATGGCCTATAGTAGAAGGTGGGGGCGTGGCCAAACTCTCAGCTCTCAGCTCTCAGCTGTGCGCTCTCTGATCCAGTTCCGCGTTTTTGTGGAGAGAAGAGATTTGAAGCGTTCCATTGAAAAATAAACACATTTCCACAGAAAATAAAATTAAACCACTGCTGTTCAAAGGTCCAGAGGCTCAGATAAAGGACTTCCGAGCCTAGAAACACTCGGACGCGCCTCCAGGCAAATAAAAAAACGCATTTTGCATTGCCTAGCGCATTCACAGTCCAAACTCTCTGGGCGTGATTTACAGAGACGCTGAGTACAGACAGACGGGGGTGGAACTGCATTTGCATTTCTTTTTTCGATCTGACGTCAATAAGTTTCCTTGTTCAAAATCGCCCGTTTGAGCTCTGATTTTTTCTAACGCAGAAAAGGATCGCAAATGCTCAGTTTAGACATTTCGCAACTTTTAACCATGGGGGGGGGGGGGCTAAACAGGGTAGGGGAGCTCACATTAACGTTCAAAAACCTCAGAAAGTGAAAATTTCATGCCATGGGACCTTTAATACAAAATAAATACAACAAGTCACATACAACACTTCAAATGCACTGTGAATACTAATAATTGCCCATGCAAATTATTCGTGGCTCACATCACCACCGGAACCCGCGAAACTGGAGGATTTAAACTTCCGGTGCGGATGTGTCCGGGTTTGTCAGATCGCACCACGGAAAGAGGGAGAAGGCAGCAGCGTGAGGGGAAGTAAACGATCGAGTTTAGCGTGATTTGGATGGACAAAACTGGCACTTCTAAGTGTGCACCCTTAGTCACGGCAGAACACACTGGAGAGGTTATGGGAATTAGTTTATGGTTGATAATGAAAAGGATTTGGCGTGCAGAGCAGAACAGATAAAGAAACAAGCCCGCACGTCTTCACATGCTCTCCCCGGGGACAACGCTCTTAGGGACGGGCTGTCACAGTGATTTTTTGTTTTCATTTTCAAATCTAGGCCTAGGCCTACATGAAATTCTGTATCCATTGAACGATTTATTATTATTATTTATTTATTTTATTTTTTTCTCACTTGGAATGGCAACGTCAGTCCAGGAGGGCATAGGGGCAATTACCCGGGCAACCTGAGCAACCCCCCTGTGCACGTCACTGGAGAACTATAGATAGATCAAATAAGCAACAACTGTCCTCTCCCTCCTCTTTCTCCTCCTTTGTTCTCCTCCTCTCCCTCCCCCTCGGTCTCTCTCTACCTCCATCTCTTCCTCCTTCCCTCCTCCTCTCCCTCTGTCCTCACAGAACTCCAGTGCAGACCAGAGGGTGCAGTTGGACCTGGGTTTGTGGGATAAGTTCAGTGAGCTCTCCACCAAATGCATTATAAAGATTGTGGAGTTTGCCAAACGTCTCCCCGGCTTCACCAGCCTCACCATCGCCGACCAGATCACCCTGCTCAAGTCCGCCTGCCTCGACATCCTGGTACTTACCCTGCACACTTTACACCTGTCACACTACTACAGATCCCCCTGCCTCAGTTACCTTTTTTTGTGTCCTTTTACTTAACGCCGTTCCTTGTATTCCGTTCCTCCCCGCGCCTGGTGATAACCTCCCCTCTCTCTGTGTGTGCTGCAGATGCTGAGGATTTGCACACGGTACACTCCGGAGCAGGACACCATGACGTTTTCAGATGGTCTGACTCTGAACCGCACACAGATGCATAACGCAGGCTTCGGGCCCCTCACTGACCTTGTGTTCGCCTTCGCTGGACAACTGCTGCCCCTCGAGATGGACGACACAGAGACTGGCCTGCTCAGCGCCATCTGCCTCATCTGTGGAGGTACTGCAGCTCACTCACTACACACGGTACAGCATGCGCATATGTAGAAGGACCACCAGTGTCTCAGTGGTTAGAATGCTTATTCACAAACTTAGAGGTCAGCAGAACAAACCCCGTTCAGATCTGTTACTGTTGTTATACTTCACACACCTTAAAGGTCCCATGGCATGAAAATTTCACTTTCTGAGGTTTTTGAACGTTAATGTGAGCTCCCCTACCCTGTTTAGCCCCCCCACCCCATGGCTAAAAGTTGCGAAATGTCTAAACGGAGCATTTGCGGTCCTTTTCTGCGTTAGAAAAAAACACAGCTCAAACGGGCGATTCTCAACAAGGCACCTTATTGACGTCAGCTCGAAAAATGCAGCTCCACCACCCGTCTGTGTCTACTCAGCGTCTCTGTAAATCACGCCCAGAGAGTTTGGACCGCGAATGCGCTAGGCAATGCGAAATGCGTTTTTTTAATTTGCCTGGAGGCGCGTCCGAGTGTTTCTAGGCTCGGAAGTCCTTTATCTGAGCCTCTGGACCTTTGAACAGCAGTGGTTTAATTTTATTTTCTGTGAAAATGTGTTTTTTTCATTAAAACGGCTCTCCTTTATTCCTCCGCTCTTAAAACACGGAAATGGATCAGAGCGTACAGCTGAGAGCGGAGAGTTTGGCCACGCCCCCACCCTCTACTATAGGCCATCTCTGTCCTCCTCATTTGCATTCAAGCAACAAGGCCCATAATGGAGTGTTCAGAGAGAGAAAAATTACTCTTTCTCAGCTTATCTCTGTTTCTCATGCACTGAGTGTTGATTTTGAAGAAGGATTCATTTACAGTATTAGGGAACCATTAAGGAGCCATATAAAAGCATCAAGAAGTACCATGTCATGGGACCTTTAAGCCAAGTTAGAATGTTGTTACCTCCTCAAAAACATACCTGGAGTTGTGTTTTGTTTCATTCATATGTTTTGAGTAATTCTTCCCTAGTCTGTCTAAGGTCAAAATGCTCTGTAACACCTTGTGATGTCATGAAGCAGTAGTTTTCAAGTTAACAGCTCCTTTGACCTTTCGTTCTTAAATTATCCAGTTTATTCTAGTGAGGGTGTATGGAGTTTAGAAACACTCTTTGAGTATGGTGAATTATGTGGGGTTTTTTTTAAGTTGAAGTTGTTGTTGTTGTCCTCCTTCAGACCGTCAGGACCTGGAGGAGCCTCAGAAGGTGGACAGGTTGCAGGAGCCTCTGCTGGAGGCTCTGAAAATCTACACCCGCCGCAGACGCCCAAACAAACCACACATGTTCCCACGCATGCTCATGAAAGTGACCGACCTGCGTGGAATCAGCACCAAAGGTAACCTCACACCAAATACACTGACTCATTCTCTCCGACTCTCTGCCTGGTTAGTGGGGAAATGACATTTCAAATTCACTCTATGTACATGTACATATGGTTGTTTTTCGACAATAAAGCAAACTATGACTATGACATTCACGTAGGGCTGGGCGATATGGAGAAAAAAAATAATCTCGATATGTTTTTGCTATATCTCGATATATGATATATATCTCGATATCTATGCAGGGGGGAAAAAAAAACGCGCCAAATGCAGCAAGGTTTTTTTTTTTTATTGAAGTGCAAACAGGCAGCCAAGTGCCTAAAGGTAGACAGGTACTAGTAACAAAGTGCTTGTGCACCATTTTTAAGATTACCAGACCAGAAGTAGTATATTGCCTTATTTTAATTGTAAACATAAAACCTGAGGGTCGACAGTTCTTATGAAGTGCTTCTTTAACATTTTAGATAAAAGACAAAAAAAAAAAACCTCATTTCGTAGCCAAGTGAAAAAGCACATATTAAATTAATTGTTTTTAAATATAGATTAATAGAGCCTCAATCCATGAATTCTCGTGTGTTTTGTCACTGTAGTACATTTTATATTTGTGTGTGTATTTGCTTTAACTTAGCACATTATTCTGCATCAATTTTTTTTCTAGAAATACTATATTAATTTATTACAACCATTAAAACGCAAGTGTGCTTTAGAATCAACGCCACATACCCGACCCACCCACATATTTCACTCACTGGCAACACACACACACACACACACACAGAGATCGCCAAATGCAGCCTTGCTCTGTACCGCACTGACAAGAAAGTGGCGACTAGGTAGATTGTATCTAGGGTCAAGCGTTTTTAGCATTCGTATGAAGCCCGGTCGCTCAACAACCGCTATGGGCGTCATGTCTTTTGCGATATGAAAGGCAATGGACTCCGTAATGCTGACCCACCTTGCACTTGTTTTTCCATATGGTAGACACCGGGGTAAAGATGTTTGGAGCGTTGTTTGTTGTGTCTTAGAAGAAGTGGTGGTGGGTTTGCCCTCGATGATTTTGATGGCACCATTTTCTTGCATTCTTTGCAAAATGCCTCTTTCTGCTCCTCATCGGACGGTTTAAATCCGAAATACCGCCATATAATGGAGCCGTTTCTTTCTTTGGTATGAATTATCTCGTGGACGCTTCTGTGGGCGCCGCCATGTTGGATAAGTTATCAACAAACACACGTGGTGTGCGTACGGGGAGGGGGAACCACGAGACGCAGTGAAACACAAACGCAAGGAGGCGGGGCGGACAGCTCCACAAGACAGTTGAGGAAAATAAGCAGAGTGGCGAAATCTTATTCATTTAGCGCATTATCTCGAGTTTTTCGATATGCCAAAATCTTTTTCGATTTCATAGAACATCTCGAGATATCGCAAATCTCGATTAATCGCCCAGCCCTACATTCACTATACTGGACAGTACAAGTACAAGTACTGTTATTAACACTGGGTAGGGTAGAACTAAATTGTGGTCCAACAAGTGACTAGTAAGTAATTATTCAATAATGAGCATTCAGCTGCTTTGGGGCAGACTGACCGTAAGGCCCTCCACGACCAAAACTCACACACACCATTTTCATATTAGACAAAGTGGGTGAAGTGTCTCGACCAAGGACACATCACCTTACTGTGGCACCAGGGATTCCCACTGGTCTCCCATCTGTGTACCAACTTCCTGCTTAGAGTCCTGCGTAGCTTCTGAGATCTGCCAAGATGTATCTCTGACAACGAGGTCTGGCCAACGCACCATCATCCCACCAAAGATTTTCCTTAAAACATCCATGTAAAATGTAGAAATGGCAGATCTTCACCTGGAACACAAATGTATCATAATTCTTTGTGTTCGCAGGCGCTGAGAGAGCCATCACTCTGAAGACGGAGATCCCTGGGCCCATGCCTCCTCTGATCAGGGAGATGCTGGAGAACCCCGAGGCCTTCGAGGACAGCTCCAGCTCGGGATCAGGCGAGAGCAGCAACCCCACCCCCCCAGGCCCTCCTCCAGCCATCCAGGCCATCAAACAGGAGGACAAGTCCACGTACGAGTCCCCCGCCGAGGAAGAGGAGGAGGAGGAAGAGGAGGAGGACTTTTGGGAGGAGGAGAGAGACAGAGAGAGGGGAGAGAGCGATGGAGAGACCAGCGGCAACAAGCAGTGAGGAGAGTGGAGAGCTGAGGTTAAAGGTCCTATATTACGCAAAATGGATTCTTCATGTTAGAATGTTGTTACCTCCTTAAAAACAATCACGGAGCACTTCCTGTATTACCACTTGGTGATGTCACAAGGTTGGAACAGAGTGTTTTCAGTTTGAGAGATGAAACACAGCCAAAATATGCAGGATTTGTGTGATAAACTCCAAGCATGTTTTTGATAAGGAAATAACATTCTAACATAGATTAAACATTAGTGTAATATGGGCTCTTTAAAGTGTTATGGTGCAGTTCTGGGTCGGTACAAAGCAGTTAATTTGGCATAAAAATGTGAAAAACAGAACTAGTTTGCACTTCTCCACAGTGAGTTTACCAGGATTGTAAAGTAAACGTAAAGTAAAACGCTTCATAATTATATGCAGACAGAACACACTGATCTTATTTTGACCTTGATGGTACACTATTACCCCTTTTCCACCAAGGCGGTTCCAGTGCTGGTTCGGAGCCAGTGCCAAATCTCGAGCCGGTTCTTTGTTTTTCCACACACATAAGCCTGGCTCTGGCCCTGGAAAACTGGTTCCATCTCAGAACCGATGTAAAGCTGGTCCAGAAACAAGAACCGGTGACGTATAGCACTAGGGGCGGGGTTATACTGACGTGCCGAGCTTTGAAATTTAGAAATTTTGGCCGCCATCCTTAAAGGTCCCATGACATGGTACTTCTTGATGCTTTTATATGGCTCCTTAATGGTTCCCTAATACTGTAAATGAATCCTTCTTCAAAATCAACACTCAGTGCATGAGAAACAGAGATAAGATGAGAAAGAGTAATTTTTCTCTCTCTGAACAGGCCATTATGGGCGTTGTTGCTTGAATGCAAATGAGGAGGACAGAGATGGCCTATAGTAGAGGGTGGGGGCGTGGCCAAACTCTCCGCTCTCAACTCTCAGCTGATCCATTTCCGCGTTTTTGCGTGGAGAAGAGATGAGAAGCGTTCCATTGAAAAATAAACACATTTCCACAGAAAATAAAATTAAACCACTGCTGTTCAAAGGTCCAGAGGCTCAGATAAAGGACTTCCGAGCCTAGAAACACTCGGACGTGCCTCCAGGCAAATAAAAAAAACGCATTTCACATTGCCTAGCACATTCTCTGGGCGTGATTTACAGACGCTGAGTAGTGTTTTTTTCTAACGCAGAAAAGGATCGCAAATGCTGAGTTTAGACATTTTGCAACTTTTAGCCATGGGAGGGGGCTAAACAGAGTAGGGGAGCTCACATTAACGTTCAAAAACCTCAGAAAGTGAAAATTTCATGCCATGGGACCTTTAAATAACCAAAGCGGGCTACGTCTAATTTTGGTTGCTGTGAACTTAGCCTATGACATGGATGTAAAGGCAAAACAGCAGTGGTCGGCAGAGGAAACATCGTGTCTTCTGGCGCTGTGGTCCTCTGCCGAAATCCAGACACAACTGGAAGGGGCTGTACGAACTAAGCCCATTTTGGATCATTTACAGCGGGAGATGGCGGTTGCGGGGTACGACCGCAGCGCCGATCAAATCGTGAACAAGCTCAAAAAACTTGCGCTTTGACAGATGTTGCTACGACAACGGTAGCGCGTGCAGTGGCATAGCGACGCAGCACTCAGCTGGCTCTCAGCTGGTGGAAAAAAGAGCCGGTTCTTGGATAATCGGTACGGCGGCACCAGCTCAAAACGAGCACCAGCACCAGCCCAGAACCAGCACCTGGTTCTTCTAGGTGGAAAAGGAGTATATGTAACTTTTTGGTTGTGGGTCCGTCACCTGCTTGTTTCAACAGAGATATCATTACTCTGCCTGGAATATACCACAGTATGACATTAAACAATTCTACTTTACATTTTTTCAATTACATGTGGTTTTATAGCTCAAAAACACCCAGAAAAACAGGTATTGTGACTGTGAGCAGAGTCACCTCTCCACAGGCCTGGTTTGGTCTTCATGAAGATAGAAAGGTTAATGCCATACTGTGAAACACTCCAGACAAAGCAATAACATCTCCATGGAGAAAAGCATTCGACGGACCCCCCACCAGAAAAGGTGTGGACTTTTTAAGAAACTTTTCCACAACAACTACTAGACCTTTTAGCACCTATGACTATTTTATCGACGTAAACGTACCGACCCAACCTGTACCATTCCCCTAGTGTTATACCAGGCCAACTTTGAACCTCAAACCCTCACTCTGATGGCTCTTAGCAACCACATCCTCTGTACGGACTCTACACCAACGAGGTATATGGAAAAGCACTAAACCTACGACGCGTGCCAAAACTGTTCACGAATCCGCACCGGAAATATCGTGGATTTGAGACGTTGAACTGCAATAAAAAGGGCTTCGAACTTCGCTTTTTGGATTCCATTTGGGGCAGGAGTAAACGTGACGCCCATTTGGTGGAGATGTATTCCTTTACAGAGATATGTGACTTATTTTTTTATCATGCGTTTTTCAACATGTATACGTTTTGTGTGTTTGGTTTATTTTTCTTGCGTATATTCAACGTGCTTTTATTTTTGAAAGACTGGAGAATACGTCATATAGGAACAAGGGATGCACGGAGCCAGCTTTTACTACAGCTTAAACTATCTGCTGATACCGATATCAACCGATACCAGAGCAGAAGCTGAAATTAGCATTTATTTCCTTAAAGGTCCCATGACATGGTACTTCTTGATGCTTTTATATGGCTCCTTAATGGTTCCCTAATACTGTAAATGAATCCTTCTTCAAAATCAACACTCAGTGCATGAGAAACAGAGATAAGATGAGAAAGAGTAATTTTTCTCTCTCTGAACACTCCATTATGGGCGTTGTTGCTTGAATGCAAATGAGGAGAAAAGAGATGGCCTATAGTAGAGGGTGGGGGCGTGACCAAACTCTCCGCTCTCAGCTCTCAGCTGTGCGCTCTCTGATCCATTTCCGCGTTTTTGCGGGGAGAAGAGATGAGAAGCGTTCCATTGAAAAATAAACACATTTCCACAGAAAATAAAATTAAACCACTGCTGTTCAAAGGTCCAGAGGCTCAGATAAAGGACTTCCAAGCCTAGAAACACTCGGACGTGCCTCCAGGCAAATAAAAAAACGCATTTCGCATTGCCTAGCGCATTCGCAGTCCAAACTCTCTGGGCGTGATTTACAGAGACGCTGAGTACAGACAGACGGGGGTGGAACTGCATTTGCATTTCTTTTTTCGATCTGACGTCAATAAGTTTCCTTGTTCAAAATCGCCCGTTTGACCTCTGATTTTTTGTAACGCAGAAAAGGATCGCAAATGCTCAGTTTAGACATTTCGCAACTTTTAACCATGGGGGGGGGCTAAACAGGGTAGGGGAGCTCACATTAATGTTCAAAAACCTCAGAAAGTGAAAATTTCATGCCATGGGACCTTTAAAACAAAAATGTTATTTATCTCTCAATTAGACGACTAAACAGGCCTGTCGGCAGAAATCTGGGGGCCCAGGGCAAGCACACTCACATGGGCCCCCTGCAATATTAATTAATAGGCAGGGCTTTCAATTTTGGGCCCCTCAAACCATGGGGCCCGGGACTGTGTGTAAATACAATTTCAAACATTATGAGACTTATGAGACACTAGTAAATGTCTTACTGCAGCAATGTACATCAGAATATCGGCTGAATTGATCCATTGAATCCAGCAATGCTTTCAGAATCGGGAGCGTTCATGCATCCCTTATAGGAACATTAGCAACTTAGCAGATACTTAGGTCAAGCCATGAGCAGGACTCAAACTTACAGCAGTTATTCAAAATGGTTTTCTTGGTTTTTTGTCCAAAACAAAAAGGAAAAATTGTGAATCTGCAGGGTAGATTTGATATGATATGACTCAGGTGATCCGCAATGTTTTTATACAATTTGAAAATGAAATAGGATTTTGAAGTAATACATAGATAGTTGAAAAAAACAACATTTGAATAGTAGTACTAATAGTGTGCTAAGTGTTGGTATAGTCTTCCATAATTGTCATGGTTCTTTAAATACATTTAACTCATATTTTATACTTTTATTTAACCAGGAAACTCTATTGAGAATTTGAGTTTGTTCTACAGGAGATATCTGACCACCAAAGAAGCAGTCAACACAATATAGAACACAAAATAACATGTAACTGTAGCTATTATTGAGATAAGTTAAACGTGCACTATGTGACTTTTTGGTTGGGGGTCCGTCACCTGCTTGTTTCTATGGAGATGTCATTATTCCGCAGTATGACATTAAACAGCTCTACTTCTACATTTATTCAACTACAGGTGGTTTTATAGCTCAAAAAATCATTAGAGAAACAAACATTCTGACAGTGAGCGGGGTCACTTCTCCACAGATCTGACATGTAACTTGGTCTACTTTGGTCTCCATGAAGGTAGAAAGGTTTAAAGGAAAATTTACGTTTTTTTACAATCTGAGCCTTCTTTCGGCAATAAAACAAGTAGTTTTACTCACCCATAGCAGTTTGGTGTCAATTGGAGCAGTATCGTAGAACTTATGTTGAGCTGTTCTGTTCTACTAATGATCCCGTATCCGTTGGCGTGAGTGCTCGGGCCACTGATTTGCGGTGTCCAAATAACACAAACTTTAGCACTTGTCAAATCACAGAAGATCGCTGTGTCAGCGTAGACTTTTAGTAGATTCCAAAAACCCGATATCGCAACAGAAAAGTAAAGTTCAGAGCGGTGTTAGCTTCTTTCGGACTAGCGGTGTTTACAAAACAGCTGAGTTCACGCATGCGCACTGTCCTCTCTGATGACGTCATCAAATGAAACTATAGCTGCATATCGGGTTTCAGGCCGTTTTGGAATCCACTAAAAGTCTACGCTGACACAGCGATCTTACCGCAAAGTAATGCCCCGAGCACTCACGCTAACGGATACGGGATCATTAGTAGAACAGAACGGCTCAACATAAGTTCTGCGATACTGCTCCAATTGACACCAAAGTGCTATGGGTGAGTAAAACTACTTGTTTTATTGCGGAAAGAAGGCTCAGATTGTAAAAAAAACGTTAATTTTCCTTTAATGCCATACTGTGAAACTTTCCAGACAAAGCAATTACATCTCCATGGAGAAAAGCTCCTCCAGAAAAGTTATAGAATGCACCTTTAATTATCAAATGTTCTTTGATGGATTTTTTTGTTTGTGTTTGTTTGTTTACTTAACAGGAATTCACCAAAACAAAACCGCCCAAAACAGATGTGCCAAATGTGTAAAGTAAAATGTACAAATCTATGCAAAAAGAACTATGGAAAAACATTAAAGTGGCACTATGTGACTTTTCTGGTAGAAGGCACATCACCTGCTTGTCTCCATGGAGTTGTTATTACTTGTTATCATCTGAAATGTTTCAGAGGGTGGCATTAAACATAGAGATCAGACCTGCAACTGCTGGCGTCGCTTACTTGTCTCCATAGAGATAAATGCGTTTATGGCTTTACTGTGGAATATTCAAGACAAATAACAGCTCAAGATCATTCTCATGCTTTTCAGGAAAGGTTCATTTCTGTGCTGTGAATGGGACTTTTTAGTATTGATTAATATCTGATTCTCGATACTTTTGACGACTCTAACCCATGGAGACAAGCAGGTCTGCAAGAAAAGTTACTTATAAGTGGTAAATTATTAGATTAAACTATTAGAACATGTCCGTTTAAAGGTGCATTGTGTAACTTCTCTGGTGGAGGTCCGTCAAATGCTTTTCTCTGTGGAGATGCTTTGTCTGGAAAGTTCCAGGTTATGGCATTAAACCTTTCTATCTTCATGGAGATCAAACCAGATGAAGTTACAGGTCAGATCTGTGGAGAGGCGACCCCGCTCACAGCCAGAATGTGTGTTTTTCTCTGTATTTTCGAGCTATAAAACCACCCGTAATTGAATAAATGAAAGGTAAAGCTGTTTAATGTCACACTGTGGACCATTCCAGGCAGAGTAATGACCATAATCAATATCCACAGACAGGGCTGGACTGGGACAAAAAAACAGCCCTGGCATTTTTGGTTTAGACTGGCCCCTCATAATTAGCGGAGCACAACGGACTAATTTATGTTTGTGTTCCTTGGAGCAAAGTATTTTAAAGGAAACACATTTAAAGGAAAAATCCCAGCTCCCAAACACCACCAGCAAACTCGCAGTAACCACACATTCAGTGGTTTATTTAAAATGCATCTTGCACACAAGGTCAGGAGCACTTTGGCTGGCACCCCAGGGAAACGAAGCGCTTTTCTCATAGAATCTACACGATTCACGTCAGAGGTGGGACAAAGTCATTGCTGGGCAAGTCCCAAGTAAGTCTAAGTCTTTTGCACTCAAGTCCAAGTGAAGTCCCGAGTCAAGAGTATCCAAGTGCCGAGTCAAGTCCGAAGTCAAAGCTCACAAGTCTCAAGTCGAGTCCAAAGTCCTAGCATTTTAGTTTCAAGTCATTTCGAGTCCCCTTTACAAAGAAATTAAATTTCTACAAATCATATAATGTCTGCAAGATCTGTATTCATTTGACCTTTTTTACACCACATCAAATAACATAAGAAAAAAATGAAAGGATCCAGGTGTGAAAAACATGTTATAATATTCCCAAAAAGTCTCATGGTTGTATTAGCTCAAAGCTCCGTCTAATCTTTGACCCGCACGTTCTGCATATTGCCGTTCATTTTTTGTTGACAACTTTGTAGTTTTTATAACCAAACGAAATCACCTTGCAAACTTGCGTGTAGATGCTTGTTTCCGCATCATTTGTTGTGTAATTTGCCTTGGATGCGGTCGAATGAAAGCAACGTAGATCTACTGTGATTGGATGTTGTACAAGTCGCGCGCACATGCTCTTTGCATACATTTTCGCAGATTCACAAGTACGAGTGCGGTCCTTATCAACATACTTTTAGAGTTTTTTTTAGCAAGTCATCACAGGTCAAAAGGCCTAAGTCCAAGTGAAGTCACGAGTTATTGATATTGAAGTCCAAGTCGAGTTGCAAGTGTTTGTACATTTTGTCGAGTCGAGTCTAAAGTTATCAAATTCTTGACTCGAGTCTGACTCGAGTCGAAGTCACATAACTCGAGTCCACACCTCTGACGTAGGTCACCTGTCTTGGCTTCAAGAGAGAATTTCACTGAAAAGTGAGCGCTCAACACTATGAAACTGGCAGGGATCAGTGCAGAGAAAGGTGTGGGACCGCTCTCATAAGCTACTATATATTGATTGTAGGGCTGTCAAACGATTAATTTTCTTGATCGCAACTAATCTCAGAAATTTCATAGTTAATCGCGATTAATCGTGATTTATTTTGCATGTTTAAAATTGATATCTTGCAGTAAGACCGTTCGAATCTAAAGTTAAACTCACAATGCAAAGTATTTCTCACCATTTTTTTTATTTCAAAAAAGTGCAGAGAAAGGAAAAAGTAACAATGAACCAGTAATAGTGCTTACTTTGAGAAATTGTAAATAAATGATTGAAGCCCGCTCGAGCTGCCTACGGATCCGTAGAAGGAACAAAATACTAGCAAACTCAAAATAGCGCGTTTAACCGACAATGAGTTTAATTAATACAACCAAATGAGCTGCATATGGATGGTAGAATTGCGGAAAATGCTGGCAAACTCTGATCGCGATTAAAAAAATTGTTCGCGATCATAACTCTAATCGCGATTAATCGCGATTAACGCGTTAATATTCCCAGCCCTAATTGATTGGTTTAGCCGACTGTCTATATTGAAGATGGACCAATGTGCTACCTCCTCTAAATTGCAGGCCGATCTCTAAGTAAAAAAACAAACAAAAAAACAACAGCATCGGCCCCTAGGACTGTCGGCCCACCGGGAAAATGCCCCATATGCCCGATTACCAGTCCAGGCCTGTCCACAGAAACAAGCAGGTGACGAACCCCCATCCGAAAAGTTACATCATGCACCTATAATACAAACTAGTATACTGCATGAAAACACTTCAGACGTTCAAAAATGCATTACTGATTGCATTACAAAGATGAAATGACCATGTACCATTGTTTTCATAGTTAGTTTAAACTTTTTGTGTTAAAATTGTGTGTAGGTGGTGCAATATTAAGCCATAAGAGCCAAAGCGGCTTCAAAATAAAAGTACAAAATGACCAAAGATCGTATTTTAACACAATCTGAAACGAACAGTGTATTTTAGAACCTGTTTTGACACTTTGAAATTCTGCCAAGATCTTCAGGTTCAGGAGATGAGTTACAGATATGCCATTGGAGACACGTTTATAAAGTGTGTGTTGTACTTGTGTTATTGTATTTTATGTATTTTGATAAATGTATGTATTTTGTTCTCAGATTTGGTCTCATCTTTTGTGTCATGTGGGGGTGATCGAAATAAGACCCCAAAATGCGAAACTGACAAATAATGAAACTTTAATCAACAAAACAGCAGCAGGGATGGAAAAAAAAACAAGAAAATTCCAAAATAGTCCAAACTCAAAACTCAAGGAATCACAAAATTGAACTGGCAGAAGGAAAGGGCCATGAGAATTTCTCTTTCCTCTTCTCTTTGATTTGTTTCCTTGAGCTTCCATTTTTCAGTTGTGAATCAGACGCGTCATATTAAAGGGATAGTTCGGGTTTTTTGATGTTAATCTGTATGGGTTTCCTTCTAAAAGTTCCGTGTGTTGACACCGGTTTACCTCTGTCACTCTCAGCTGATCCCGGTTCGGATCGCTTTCTGGAGCCCACGTAAGTAGGTCCGGTAACTTCCCTGGAACTTTAAATAAAGCTTGTTTTTCTTCTCAAAACAAAACATTAGAAAGGGAAGATAACTTTCCGGAAAGGTGATATATTTGCGTCCGAAACAGTTGTCCACAAAAACATCCAGCAGTGTATTTCGCATTCGCGTATTGTCTCTCTCCACTCGTATCACTACGCCCATGTTAACTCTATCAGCCTGTTCACTTGTAAACTTTGGCGTAGACATCCGCTGAAGGTGAACAGGCTTTTAGAAGAAAACCCATACAGATTATCTCCAGTTTATTTCAAACCCACAAACACTTTAAGACAAAAACTACTCCACCCAAAGGACAGAACACTGAGCCACAAACAAAGCAATGTGGTCTACTCCATTCAGTGTAGTGAAGACTGCAGTGAGCGCTACACTGGAGAAACCAAACAGCCACTTCACAAGAGGATGTACCAACACAGGCGGGCGTGCCAGAGTGGACCTTCATCTGCCGTACATCTTCACCTTCATCTTCACGGGCCATTCTTTTGAGGACAGTGAGGTTCAGATCTTAGCCAGGGAAAAGAACTGGTTTGAGAGGAGAGTTAAAGAGGCTATTTTTGTCAAAAAAGAGAATCCGTCGTTAAACAGAAATGGGGGAGTTAGACATAACTTGTCTCCCATTTATAATTCGATTCTTAAACCAAGTCAAAACAGACAAAGAAACATTAGGGCAGAAGAGCCAGGGCAGAGGGGTGGAGACGGTCGTTAGGCTTGAATAGGGAGGCTAAACTAGTCGCCAGAGAAATTTGAAAAACAAAGAGACAGATTAGTGGAGATAGTTTCAGAGCTATTTCAGTGTAGGGAGCTCCTGCCTGCAGCTAGATATAAACAGGGTCTAACAGCACTAGAACCAGAACTGACGAAGCCTCTCGGATGAGCGGCGAAACGTTTTCGACCAAACAAACTTTGTCCAGTTGACAAATTGAATTTCTCCTTTTATCATGGATTCTACCTGGATGACTGAGGGACTCTTCACACATACAGATTAACATTTAAAAAAACCTGACTATCCCTTTAAGTGTCCCAAAGCTCCGAGTGAGGGAAGCAAAAGGGATTCAGAAGCAGACGTCAGATCATCTGACTTAAGGGTTTGTATAGAATACAGGTACAAGGGACAGCAGCAAAGGAGGTTGGACATAAAACAGAATCCTGAATTAAAACTGAAAAACACATGTTTAAACATATTCACGTTATCAGAAAGTGAAGATGTTGACTTTGATTTAAAATAAATAATAATTTAAAATAAGCCAAAGTCCTCACTATAGGGTCAGTGTAGTGACCCTGTGCTCCTCTACTCCTCTCCTTTGCTCCTCTCTTCTGCTCCTCTCTTCCTCTAGTCCTCTCTTCTGCTCCTCTCTTCCTCTAGTCCTCTCCTCCTTTACTCCTCTCCTCAGCTCCTCTCTTCCTCTAAACCTCTCCTCTTCTGCTCCTCTCTTCCTCTAATCTTCTCCTCTCCTTCTCTCCACTTCTTCTGTCTTCTGTTCCTCTCTTCTGCTCTTCTGCTCCTCTCTTCTCTCCTCTATTCCTCTCTTCTGCTCCTCTCTCCTTTCCTCTGCACAATACTATAAAAACAATGTCGTAGCAATGATATAAATAACATCTTTTACTATTTTAACCAAATACATTTTGGACTGAATCTGGAAACATTCAGGCCACAATCCTAAATGTTCCTCCCCTCTACTGAAAAACTGAATCATGACAAAATACTATTACTATTCCTGGTTCCAGAAGTACATTTTCTCATTCATTTTCCCCATAGACTTTCTGTAAAAAAGAAATAATATTCATCATTTGAAAGCTCAGGTCTAATCAGCTCTAAGCTTTAAAATATGTTCCTGAAACTTTACAAATGCATTTGATAGAATCTTGCATTTTAAATGTGCTTTTTGGAATTAAAACATTTGCGTTATGGATAGTAGTTTATATTTGACATTTTTAAAAAGTGTAAGGGAAAAAAATGAATGGAAATCTGACTTCTGGAACCAGAGCGTGCGTCTCTGTAGAACTCCATTATACTGTTTCAAATAAGTCAAATATCTTTATATTTTTATGGTAATTTAAAATAAGATAGCAACACCACACATTAGACAGACTTCTCATTGGCTTATTCATTCTTAATAATACATTACAACTGTGGTTCTTAACCTTGCTGGAGGTACTGAACCCCACCAGTTTCATAAGCACATTCACCGAACCCTTCTTTATTGAAAAATAAAATATGATTTTTTTTTCTCAAATTCAAGACACAGGTATGTTTTACTGGTGCACAAAATGACATGACAATGCATGAACTCACAACAAAGTACATACCTTTTCACAATACCTTCTCACAAAGACTTTTTAATACTACCACACTGAAATGTTTTCATTTTTAACCTTATGTATTCCAATGATGAACTTATTGTATTTATGCTATTTATTATTTGTAACATTTTAAAATCAGTGTGACTTCTGCTGTTGTCTTTGAGGGACCAGTTCAGAAATGCGGCTTCACCTTGGCAAGTGCCACTCTCATGTTATTTTCACAGCAAAGTCTGTTCCTCTTCTTAGTTTTTATGTCCAGCATCCTCAAGAAGGATTGCTCACAAAGATATGTTGTAACAAACGGCATAAAAATATGAATCGGGTGCGTGTCTTGACCTCCGCCGAACCCCTGAGACGGACTCACCGAACCCCTAGTGTTCGATCGAACCCACGTTAAGAACCACTGATCTGAACATTCAAACAACATGCTAAATAATATTATACAAAAACATTAAAAAAGATCTAAAATCTAATGGAAAAAATAAAAAAAATACGAGTAACAACTTTATGCCAACACAGGTGAAGTTGATGGTGAGGAGTCTACCACACATAGGGGTCACACAGCTCACTAAAGGGAGAGAAGAGACAGAGGGAGGACTTAAAACAATGTGAAAGAAGCAACGTTTAAAAAAAAATGAAAGCTAAATTAAATGAAATTAGCTAAATTAAAGTTCAAATTGCAATGGTAGGAACATACAGTATTAAAGGGATATGCCACCCCCAGGTCAAACTTGGGCATCTCCCCACAGTCCAGAGACTAAAATAAGTGGTGGAAAGCGCTGCATCACAGGGGAACTGCCTTCCTGGTGCGTAACAGGGATTCCCCTGTCAGTGTGGTGTGTGCTTCGGCTGTTTTTTTCCGCACTGAAAAATAGTTCCCACCCAAAATGACCAAGTCAAGCTCTCCGTGTTGATTTCTACATTTATTTGCACTCGATATGAATGCGCACTACACAGAAAGTAATTGGGAAACGCATCGAGCAAATTAATTCCTTTTGGCCGAAATCTTTCTCTGGCGACGTTAGACTCCAGTCTAACGCGGAGTAGCTGCAGATACCGCGGCGGTCAGTGCTGACAGACCTGGACAATGGCTGCGTCACCAGAAAAACGCTTTCCACCACTTATTTTAGTCTCTGGACTGTGGAGAGATGCCCAAGTTTGACCTGGGGGTGGCATATCCCTTTAAAGAACGTGTATATAGATTGAACATTTCACAAAGAGATGCTGCAGTTACCTCTGGGTGGGGTCAATGAGTTTAGGGAGAGTTAGATTCTCTTTGGCAGATTCATACAGCTCCTGATCCTCGGCCTGGAGAAGAGACAAAAACTGTTTATTAAATTAATCATATTAATGTAAAGAGGAACTAAACAAGGAAGACATAACTTGTCTCCTATTTATAATTCGATTCTTAAACCAAGTCAGAACAGACGAACGAAAGCATTAGGGCAGACAAGTCAGGGGCAGAGGGGTGGAGACGGTCGTCAGGTTGAATAGAGAGGCTAAACTATACGCCATTCGAAAAACAAAAGGAGCAATTAGTTGAGATAGTTACAGAACTATTCCAGGGTAGTGAGCTCATCTGAGGGCTGAATAGAGACGCCAGAGGAAAACAAAAGATAGCAGATTAGCTGGGATTGGTTCAGAACTTTTCCGGTGTAGTGAGCTCCTCCCTGCAGCTAGATATAAACAGGGTCTAACCAGCATCAGAACCAGAACTGACGAAGCCTCTCGGATGTCCAGTTGACAAATTGAATTTCTCCTTTTATCATAAACAAGGAAGTAAACAGCAACTGGGTCTTGTGTAGTCATTACTAAACATGGTCTTATTTGGACATTTTAGAGAAAACCTGATTAAATCTGGACTATGCCTCCTTTTCTCTGGAGGGCTGCGTGTTAATAGAAATCAAAATCACAATTTCAATGGCAACAAAAAAATAACAAAATCTCCTGTTTTATTCTGTGTAAAAACGAGCCGCTAACCCCGTACTTCAGATCTGTACGAACATGTTCTGAAATGTGAAATGTGTCTTGTATTAGTTTTTCAGTCAAATTTAATTGTTTTTGCCAATTCTTTAGGGTGTGTTTAAAAAGTGAACTTTGAACAGAATCATTTTATTAAAACTTTTAAATTGCAAATCTAATCGTTATCACAATGCTTGTCAGACAAATCTCACATGGATATTTTCCCCAAATCGTTCAGCCTTGGTTTTCAACATTCTTGCCTCCAGGGAGATGTTATGGCCTTACAGAGCAGACGATACTTACAGGCCTGAGTTAGATGTCAGATCTGTGGAACCGTGAGCCCGCTCACAGTCTCAATGCATGTGTTCTACGGAATTTGTGAGCAATAACATGTGGTAGAGCGATAGAACATCACACTGACTGATGTGTGAAAGTGAAGGACTCACCTGAGTATCTGAGGAGACAGAGTGAGGGGAGGAGGAGAGAGGATCTTCATCATCAGAGGCTAAAACAAAATAATATGATGATGTCGTCATTTCGGAAGAGCAGGGCCTAAACAACTCTAAGAGAGATTCACTGTTTTTCAAAGAAATGTCCATTAAAGGTCCCATGACATGGTACTTCTTGATGCTTTTATATGGCTCCTTAATGGTTCCCTAATACTGTAAATGAATCCTTCTTCAAAATCAACACTCAGTGCATGAGAAACAGAGATAAGATGAGAAAGAGTATTTTTTCTCTCTCTGAACAGGCCATTATGGGCGTTGTTGCTTGAATGCAAATGAGGAGAAAAGAGATGGCCTATAGTAGAGGGTGGGGGCGTGGCCAAACTCTCAGCTCTCAGCTCTCAGCTGTGCGCTCTGATCCATTTCCGCGTTTTTGCGCGGAGAAGAGATGAGTACTATTAAGGCTTTTGGCCTTTTATTGGTCTCACACACAATGACACACAGTGACACACGGGAGAAATTTGACTTCTGCATTTGACCCATCCTTTTTCAGGAGCAGTGAGCAGCCATCTTTTTCGGCGCCCGGGGGGCAGTACCGTGAAGGGTCTTGCCCAAGGACCCACACTGGTTAGCTCATTGCCCGGGGGGGGTTTGAACCTACAACCTCCAGGGGGAAGCGTTCCATTGAAGAAGCGTGGGAGAAGCGTTCCATTGAAAATAAACACATTTCCACAGAAAATAAAATTACACCACTGCTGTTCAAAGGTCCAGAGGCTCAGATAAAGGACTTCCGAGCCTAGAAACACTCGGACGTGCCTCCAGGGAAATAAAAAAAACGCATTTCGCATTGCCTAGCGCATTCGCGGTCCAAACTCTCTGGGCGTGATTTACAGAGACGCTGAGTAGACACAGACGGGGGTGGAACTGCATTTTTCGATCTGACGTCAATAAGTTCCCTTGTTCAGAATTGCCCGTTTCAGCTGTGTTTTTTTCTAACGCAGAAAAGGATCGCAAATGCTCAGTTTAGACATTTCACAACTTTTAGCCATGGGGGGGGGGGCTAAACAGGGTAGGGGAGCTCACATTAATGTTCAAAATCCTCAGAAAGTGAAAATTTCATGCCATGGGACCTTTAACGTTGCAGCAGATTATTATTTGAAAAAGAGGTTCCACAAACTTTACAGACTCATTTTATTTCTTATTTAGAAGCTACAATGTATGATGTAAAGGACATTTATGAAGAATAAATGAAAATCAGGTACAGGGCACGTCTAGAAGTCCTGACAACAACTAACAACAGGCCCTTGTGTTTGAGTAATGGCTACTACATTTATCCACGTCACACAGTAGTTACAGAAATTCTATTCTTGTAACTAGACATTATAATGAACAAAACTAATAACACTAAAAATAGAGGTAGAAGAAGTTCAATGAAAAAGCATTCTCAACCCAATATCTTGTATATTCATGATGTAAAAAACTTACATGTATCTCCATCGTGTGCTTTTGTGCAGGGAAAATCTTCTGACATCTATTACCAAAAAGACAGAAGAAATGTCCAAAAATATAAAACCCATGTAAGATCTTAAATCATTTCATAATAAGTCACTTTTTATATAAATTACTGCTTATTGTTTAATTTATGCAGAATTGAATTAGTGACCGTTAGTGGCTCAAACTGTACGTAAACTATACTTTTTATTAATCGCACTATGTAACTTTTTCATGGAGGTGTTGTTGCTTTGCGTTGAATGTTCCACAGTATTGCATTAAATGTATCTCTTTGCATGGGGACAGAGGGAGTGTGACATCACCACAGTGTTCAGCTCCAGTCAAATGAAGCTCATTAAAGCCTGCGGTAAAAGGGGCAAATTTGGAGAAGAGTTCCATAATAGGAAAAGACATTTATTTGCGGACAAATTAGAGAAAAAAAAAAAAAAACACCAGGATCATGGCCCACTGCAGCAGTTACAGAGATAATTTTTCAATGTTAAAGGAAAAGTAACGTTTTTTTTACAATCTGAGCCTTCTTTCGGCAATAAAACAAGTAGTTTTACTCACCCATAGCACTTTGGTGTCAATTGGAGCAGTATCGCAGAACTTATGTTGAGCCGTTCTGTTCTACTAATGATCCCGTATCCGTTAGCGTGAGTGCTCGGGGCATTACTTTGCGGTCTCCAAATAACACAAACTTTAGCACTTTTCAAATCACTGTGTCAGGGTAGACTTTTAGTAGATTCCAAAACGTCCTGAAACCCGATATCGCAACAGAAAAGTAAAGTTCAGAGCGGTGTTAGCTTCTTTCGGACTAGCGGTGTTTACAAAACAGCTGAGTTCACGCATGCGCACTGTCCTCTCTGATGACGTCATCAAATGAAACTATAGCTGCATATCGGGTTTCAGGCCGTTTTGGAATCCACTAAAAGTCTACCCTGACACAGCGATCTTCTGTGATTTGAAAAGTGCTAAAGTTTGTGTTATTTGGACACCGCAAAGTAATGCCCCGAGCACTCACGCTAACGGATACGGGATCATTAGTAGAACAGAACGGCTACAACATAACTTCTGCGATACTGCTCCAATTGACACCAAAGTGCTATGGGTGAGTAAAACTACTTGTTTTATTGCCGAAAGAAGGCTAAAAAAAAAGTTACTTTTCCTTTAAGTGAATTAGAATCAAAATCAATGGATCAGAAAGCGCCCCAGTGTTCACTTCCTATTGATTAAGTATGTCCAGTGATCGACACAGCCTATGGGAGGCTGCGGCAGAACATTCTAATCTAGGAAAAACAATAACATCTCCAGTAGGTGGCAGACACTACCAATAAAAGTTATACAGCACACCTTTAATTAATAAATGTTAAATCAGAATTAGATGTATTTTTACCTGTTGCTCCTCTGTTCCTTTCTGTGTGTTTCTCTTTGCAGACTTCAGCTCCTGTAGCTCCCTCTGCTGTGCCTAAACACAACAATACCATGCATTCATGAAAGGAGAATTAACGTTTTTTTTACAATCTGAGCCTTATTTCGGTAATAAAACAAGTTGTTTTACTCACCCATAGAACTTTGGTGTCATATGGAGCATTTCCAGAGATGTTTTAGATTAGCGGTTAGCCTAGCACAACTTCTAGCGATAGCCGTAGCGCTAATATATGCCCCGAGCATGCAATATATGCCCTGTGCGGTCTGGAAATAACACAAACTTTAGCACTTTTCAAATCATAGAAGCTCAATGTCTTAGTCTACACCTTCATTTGAGTCAAAAGTGGCCTGTAATCCGAGATTTATCCATAGTTTCGAGTAGATGAGGACGCCAGTGCGCATGTGCGGAGTCACAGCTTATTTCACTCTCAGCTCCCGGGACCCAAACATGAAACGCAAAGCTGTAAATTATGGATAAATCTCGGATAACAGGCCACTTTTGACTCAAACGAAAGCGTAGACTAAGACATTGAGCTTCTATGATTTGAAAAGTGCTAAAGTTTGTGTTATTTGGAGACCGCACGGGGCATATATTACAGCTAACCCTAACCCTAGAACTCGCGCTACGGCTATCGCTAATCTAAAACATCTCTGGAAGTGCTCCATATGACACCAAAGTGCTATGGGTGAGTAAAACAACTTGTTTTATTACCTAAAGGTCTTGTATTACATACAATAGACTCTTCTGAGGTTTAAATCATGATAGAATCCTGTTACCTTGTTAAAAACAGACCTGGAGTTGTGTTTTGTTTGAGTAACCCTTTATTATTAGTCCATTTGCATCTCCAAAGCTCAAAATACTCATTATAACATTTAATATTGTCCTGCATTTGAGTCTTGAGTGCTCAGAAAATGTATGTTTCCACCAGCCCCCTATCTCCACCCACTGCGTTGTTATTACTTCTGATTATTAAAAGAAATTCAGACTCCGCATCGTACATGTAGGGTTCAACAATTTGCATTTTATTGTTTGATAATCAGGTGGCAGGTCGTTTCACTTACAACCTTTAAAGGAAAAGTAACGTTTTTTTTTACAATTTAAGCCTTATTTCGGTAATAAAAGTTAAGTTGTTTTACTCACCCATAGCACTTTGATGTCATATGGAGCACTTCCGGAGATGTTTTAGATTAGCGGTTAGCCTAGCGCAACTTCTAGCCATAGCTCGGGGCATATAATATATTCCCCAAGCATGTAATACAGTGGTTCCCAACCTTTTTTGGCCTGTGACCCCATTTTGACATCACACATTTCTGGCGACCCCATAGACCTTTTTTTATGTATTTTTTTTATTATGTTTCAGTCTCAGCCCAATATTGTGTCAAATGGTTCGACGTGCCTGAGGGCTTGGAGAAACACAGACGTCTAGTGGACAAATTTAACCATTGCAAACCGACACACAACCCAGGATTTGGGAAGTTCCCAAATGGATGGCTGGGAATGGATCGCTTTTTTCCACTTGTAGATGCGATCAAAAATGAAACAAATGCCAAAAGTTGCCAGAAGTCACCCAAATCACCACGAACGTCACACAATACTCCTCACTACCCAACATTTTTAAGAAATATTGGTGCATCTTTTATACTGTTGCAGTTTAGCGCTTGTCAAACCGAGGAAGCCCGTTGAACACTCTGAAGCGCTCTGAACTAATCGCAAAGCGGAACATTCGCTGAGCCAATGAAACATTTCGCTACACTGAAGCGATTGACACGCAGAGCGAAGCACCGGGGGGAGGGACCGACACTTCAGTCACGTGGGCGGCTGCTGCGAGACAGTTTCAGAAAGAACGAGACGTGCTCCGGAGCTCCGTCTCATTTGCCCATCACTAGTTATTGTGAATGCACTGCTCCGTACATTTCAGGCGACCCCATTTGAATTCTAGGTGACCCCACGTGGGGTTGCGACCTGAAGGTTGAAAAACGCTGATGTAATATGCCCCATGCGGACTCCAAATAGCACAAACTTTAGCACTTTTCAAATCATAGAAGCCCGATGTCTTAGTCTACGATTTCGTTTGAGTCAAAAGTGGCCTGTAATCCGAGATTTAGCCATAGTTTACAGCTTTGCGTTTCATGTTTGGGTCCCGGGAGCTGAGAGCACAGTCCACACATGCGCACTGGCCTCCTCATCTACTCGAAACTATGGCTAAATCTCGGATTACAGACCACTTTTGACCACACGAAATCGTAGACTAAGACATCGGGCTTCTATGGTTTGAAAAGTGCTAAAGTTTGTGTTATTTGGTGACCGCAAAGTAATGCCCCGAGCACTCAAGTTAACGGATACGCTACAACATAACTTCTACGAAACTGCTCAAAATGACACCAAACTGCTATGGGTGAGTAAAACTACTTGTTTTATTGCCGAAAGATTGTAAAAAAACGTTACTTTTCCTTTAACTTCAATAGAATGTTGTTATCAAGACGTAAAAAGGTACAGCTCCGTTAACCGATCTGCCTGTGAGCTCACCTCCTCTGTCTCTCCCCGTCTCCAGTTACAGAGCAGAGCCTCTATTTGTGTCTGTGGGTCATGAAATCGTGTTCGTGAAACATGAGATCCTGTTTTTTCATCAACTTTCACCATATGACCGGGTATTTATAGACATGATGTGGGGGATTGGTTAATATGTTTTTCAGGTATTGATATCTCAGATGGAAGTATAATGATAATGATGTTTTTTTTATTCTTTCACTGCAAGGAAGGACTGAGCAATGCGTGAAATGTGTTTTTTTTATTTGCCTGGAGGCACGTGCGAGTGTTTCTAGGCTCAGAAGTCCTTTATCTGAGCCTCTGGACCTTTGAACAGCAGTGGTTTAATTTTATTTTCTGTGGAAATGTGTTTATTTTTCAATGGAACGCTTCTCATCTCTTCTCCACGCAAAAACGCGGAAATGGATCAGAGCGTACAGCTGAGAGCGGAGAGTTTGGCCACGCTCTACTATAGGCCATCTCTTTTCTCCTCATTTGCATTCAAGCAACAACGCCCATAATGGCCTGTTCAGAGAGAGAAAAATGACTCTTTCTCATCTTATCTCTCTTTCTCATGCAGTGTTGATTTTGAAGAAGGATTCATTTACAGTATTAGGGAACCATTAAGGAGCCATATAAAAGCATCAAGAAGTATCATGTCATGGGACCTTTAAATAATAAAATCCACTGACCCTGATCTGGTCTCGCTCCTTCTCCAGTCGATCCCTCTCCACTCGCTCGTCCTGTAGCCACTCCTCTTTCCGGCGCAGCTCGGCGTACAGATCCTCAAGTTTGTTCTGATCAGCCTGACAAAGAAATATAGAGATTAGAGTACACTGTATTGTAACACATTAGTACAGTATATTCTCCTGGGACCCGCCTGTTCATTTGTGTCCTTTATAGTGGACATTGAGTTAACCGGTCGGTCTTTTAAGTGTTTTGAGATAGACTCTAGTTTGTGGCTGCACTATGATGAAGAAGAAAAAAAATATATAATAAATAAATAAATAAAAATATAAAAAATAATAAATAAAAATAGGCTTACATAAATAAATAAAAAATATAAATATAAATAAAAAATAAACATAAACATACATAAATAAGTAAACAAATAAATACATACATAATAAATAAAAATATAAATAAAATTAAAAATAAAAATACATAAAAATACATAAATAAATAAGGAAGTAAATAAAGAAATAAATAAGAAATTAAAAGGGAATCTTTTTGAAGTGACTGTAGAAGCTTGTCACAGATGTTAAAGGAAAAGTAACGTTTTTTACAATTTGAGCCTTATTTCGGTAATAAAACAAGTTGTTTTACTCACCCATAGCACTTTGGTGTCATATGGAGCATTTCCAGAGATGTTTTAGATTAGCGATCTCCATCATGTGAGTTCTCGGGGCACTGATTTGCGGTCTCCAAATAACACAAACTTTAGCACTTTTTAACCTACAATTTCGTGTGGTCAAAAGTGGCCTGTAATCCGAGATTTAGCCATAGTTTCGAGTAGATGAGGAGGCCAGTGCGCATGTGCGGACTGTGCTCTCAGCTCCTGGGACCTAAACATGAAACGCAAAGCTGTAAACTATGGATAAATCTCAGATTACAGGCCACTTTTGCTTCAAACGAAATCGTAGACTAAGACATCGGGCTTCTATGATTTGAAAAGTGCTAAAGTTTGTGTTATTTGGAGCCCGCACGGGGCATATTACATGCTTGGGGAATATATTATATGCCCCGAGCTATGGCTAGAAGTCGCGCTAGGCTAACCGCAAATCTAAAACATCTCTAGAAGTGCTCCATATGACACCAAAGTGCTATGGGTGAGTAAAACAACTTGTTTTATTACCGAAATAAGGCTCAGATTGTAAAAAAAAGTTACTTTTCCTTTAACTTCACATGGATTTAAAACTATTACACTCCATTACAGAGGACATGTTACAACATTATAAAGTGCATTGTAAATAAAATGTATTATTATTATTATTATGAATAAAAATAAAATTAACAAAATGTAAATGCTAAGGTGTTTATTTACCTCCAAATAGAAAATTTAAATAATAATAATAATAATAATAATAATAATAATTTAGATACACTTTTTTCTTCGGGTCCCAGGAGGATATAACAGGTGTAGAATGGTGAAATAAGAGAAATTAGTGTAATCCGTCTGTTCTCTGAGCTCTTGGCCAATCAGAGCAGAAGATGGAGTGTTGTTATGTTTTTGTCAGTATAGATTGAACATATAAAGAGACTTGTAACTTATTACAAGTATATGGCTAGAATTATTAGGGACGAGACACAATTTGCACAAAACGAGATAAGATACGAGATTGGGTCCACGAGAACAAGATGACATCATTTCTAATATATACATTTCATGATACAGTTTGGAATTTTTGTCTCAAGTTAGGGTTAGGGTTAGGGTTAACCCTAACCCTAACCCTAACCCAAGAGATGTAAATCCAAACGTATCTCGTGGCGGCTCAAGGAGGGGGAGATCTTGTCCCATCCCAAAGAATTATACTCAATTAAAAGTAGAATTACAGCTTTAAAATCTCAGAAAAAATACAATTACCCCAAAAATCTACTCAATTACAGTAAGGTGAATATTTGTATTAGTTGACCAAAATTTGTATTTGTCGAATAATAATTTTATTTAGATTACAAGGATTGATATGAGACAGCAGAAAGCAGAAAGAAGTTACTGAGAGAGATCGCTGAATATTTGGTATTTTCATATTTATATGCAAAAATGCAGATTGAATTTATGTTTTTTTATTCTTTATATAAATAAATTGATTCCCAGTTCATTTTTCTGCATATGTAATAGTTTTAAAGATCCCATGACATGGTACTTCTTGATGCTTTTATATGGCTCCTTAATGGTTCCCTAATACTGTAAATGAATCCTTCTTCAAAATCAACACTCAGTGCATGAGAAACAGAGATAAGATGAGAAAGAGTCATAAATGTCACTCTGGAACACTCCATTATGGGCCTTGTTGCTTTAATGCAAATGAGGAGGACAGAGATGGCCTATAGTAGGGGGTGGGGGCGTGGCCAAGCTCTCCGCTCCGCTCTATGACCCACTTCCGTGTTTTTGCACGGGGGGAGAGATGAGAAGCCTTCCATTGAAAAATAAACACATTTCCACAGAAAATAAAATTAAACCACTGCTGTTTCAGATATCCACAGGCTCAGATAAAGGACTTCCGAGCCTAGAAACACTCGCAAGTTCCTCCAGGCAAATAAAAAAACGTATTTCGCATTGCGTAGCTCCTCCGCAGTCCAAACTCTCTGGGCGTGATTTACAGAGACGCTGAGTACAGACAGACGGGGGTGGAACTGCATTTGCATTTCTTTTTTCGATCTGATGTCAATAAGTTTCCTTGTTCAAAATCGCCCGTTTGAGCTCTGATTTTTTCTAATGCAGAAAAGGATCACAAATGCTCAGTTTAGACCAGAGGTCTTCAACAGGGGGGTCGCGACCCCTAGGGGGGTCGCGGAGGTACTGCAGGGGGGGTCGCAAAATCTTTTTTTTTCACTTTAAAATAATATAATTTTATATTTTATAGTGTAAAATACAGTATTAACCTGTGTATTATTTCCTTGTATTGGATGTACCATAACAGAGTAGCAATGTTTATACATGACACTAAGCTCAATTTAATATAAAACACAATTCTATGTCGTATATACAGTAGGGGGTCCCTGGCCCAGTTCGCCATCTGTTTGGGGGTCCCTGCCCTGAAAAGCGTTGAAGACCCCTGGTTTAGACATTTCGCAACTTTTAACCATGGGGGGGGGTTGGGGAGGGGAGCTCACATTAACGTTTCATGCCATGGGACCTTTAAGAACTTTTGTCACGCCCCCTTTTTAGTCAGTAATCAGTCTGCGGGACATGTATTTAGTGTGTATATAACTGTGCGCTGACCTCTGCAGTCTGCCTGTACCCCTCTCTCTCCAGGGCCCAGGCTGCTCGCTCCTCCCTCAGCTGGAGTTGGTCCTGGGACAGTTGTAGGCTGAGTTGCGCCCCCTGCAGACGGGACTGCTGCAGCTCAGTGTGGAGCAGACTGTGGCGGGAGGTCATCTCTCTCAGGTCTCTCCTCAGACTCTGGGCCTGGAGCTCAGACGAGTCCAGCCTGTCCTGGAGAGCGCGCAGCTCCACAGACAGAGACTCACGCTCCAGCTGGACACAAGGAAGAGAAAGGAGAGAGGATAGGCGAGAGGGCAGAAGTCAAGTAAGCAATGTTCTGATTTTCCAGAACTGATATCATTTGTTTGTGATGCTGCTGTGGCCAAAATGTACCATTATCAACAGGACTGTGAATTAAGTTCTACACAATGTAAATCTGTGATGACTCTCGCTGAAAGCAATGAGGAAAAGGATATTTAAAGGTGCACTGTGTAACTTTTTGGTTGAGGGCCCGTCACCTGCTTGTTTCTATGGATATGTCATCAAACAGCTCTACCTTACACTACATTTATTCATACACAGGTGGTTTTAAAGGTTTGGTCTTCATGAAGATAGAAAGATAAAAGGAGAAATTCAATTTGTCAACTGGACAAAGTTTGTTTGGTCGAAAACGTTTTGCCGCTCATCCGAGAGGCTTCGTCAGTTCTGGTTCTAGTGCTGGTTAGACCCTGTTTATATCTAGCTGCAGGGAGGAGCTCCCTACACTGAAATAGCTCTGAAACTATCTCCACTAATCTGTCTCTTTGTTTTTCAAATTTCTCTGGCGACTAGTTTAGCCTCCCTATTCAAGCCTAACGACCCTCTCCACCCCTCTGCCCTGGCTTGTCTGCCCTAATGTTTTTTATCATGGATTCTACCTGGATGACTGAGGGACTCTTCACGAAGATAGAAAGGTTTAAAAAGCCATAAGTTACACAATGGACCTTTAAACCTGACTGGTTGAAACGGCACGAGACGTTAAATGTACTGTTAAATTGTTAATTCCAGTTGAGAGAAAAGCACAGACATCCTTCCTATTCACAAATGCACAAAGCGCTTTCCTCTGCACTTTTATTGTCCCCAAAAGGAAAGCTTCTTTGACATATACAGCAACAAACACAGCACAGCAAACACACACACATTACAACAGACATCACAGCACACTCAGCAGGGCCTGGTGTTCAAAAATGTGATGGCCGAGGGGTTCAGGCTTCTGCCAAAGCGGGTCCTCCTGCACCTGAGTGCCCTGTACCCCCGTCCTGAGGACTGAGGGGTGAGGTGCTCCTCCGTCCTGAGGGCAGAGGGGTGAGGTGCTCCTCCGTCCTGAGGGCAGAGGGGTGAGGTGCTCCTCTGTCCTGAGGGCAGAGGGGTGAGGTGCTCCTCTGTCCTGAGGGCAGAGGGGTGAGGTGTTCCTCCGTCCTGAGGGCAGAGGGGTGAGGTGCTCCTCTAGTGGGTGAGTGGGGTTCTGTTCTATGGAGAGTGCAATCCATCCAATGACCTTGTTGTTGCTGCAGGTTGGGTGTGGGGAGTCCTGTGATTTTAGCAGCTGTATGTGTTCCTTTTGTGAGTTTAAACCGGTTTTTAACAGTGAGCATATTGAAAATGCAGGCGGAACAATACAACAGGATGGATTGGATGGGAAATTCAGGATATTTTTATCAAAATATGTGAAGTAAAACCATCTGCACCGTCGTGTTTGTTTTGGTTTGTTTGGGCGTTTCACCTTTGCTCCGCCCAAACCATAATGCTGCCCTCAGCTGTGGCCCGGGTCTTCTTCTATTTATTAAAAAGAAAAAAGACACATCTGATGCACTGAGGAGGGAGCGGATATACACTGAATATATGACAAAATACCAATCCAAAAACGTTCATTATGTCTTCTTATGTACATTAACTTCTTGGGTTCTTGGGTTTGTCAACAAGGTAAATACACCTCCTGCTGTATTGTCTTGTTAATGGCGAAATACCAAATATCAGACTATCTATATTAGCAAAGGTATATTGTCCTAATCCATAATTCAAATACTCCCTCACTTGCAGAGACTTCCTCTCCTCCTCCTCGTGTTTCATCTGACTGCTCATTTTCTTCACTCTCTCTTTCAATCTGTGGAAACAAAATTGAGTAATTTGTTTTAAATGTCCAGATAGAAAGATTATTCAAACGTCATAATTATTTGTACATGATCTAAACACTGAAAGACATTTTAGTGTCTGTTGTTTGTGGTCTCTGTACCTCTCCAGTTCTGCATGGGCCTCCCTCTCTCTCTCCCTCAGCTCCTTCTCGTCCTCCTCCAGTTCTTTAATCCTCTGCAGACTCTCCACTTTCTCAGACAGAAGTTTGCTCAGCTCACTGCTCAGATTCTCCTGGTTGTACTTCACATCCTGCAAAATATTAAGATCATTGTTTAATTCTGACATTACAGCATTCAAACCAGTCTCTATGTTCTAGCTCAGCAGCCAAATTCATCGACCAATGTCATTTGTAAAATGAGATAAAAGGAGAAGTTCAATTTGTCAACTGAACAAAGTTTGTTTGGTTGAAAACGTTTCGCCGCTCATCCGAGAGGCTTCGTCAGCTCTGGTTATTGTACTGGTTAGACACTGCTTATATCTAGCTGCCAGGAGGCACAAGGAGGATATAAGCAGTGTCTAACCAGTACAATAACCAGAGCTGACGAAGCCTCTCGGATGAGCGGCGAAACGTTTTCAACCAAACAAACTTTGTCCAGTTGACAAATTGAACTTCTCCTTTTATCATGGATTCTACCTGGACGACTGAGGGACTTTTCACTCATTTGTAAAACCCACAACTAAAAGCTTAAAGGAAAAATAATGTTTTTTTTTACAATCTGAGCCTTCTTTCGGCAATAAAACAAGTAGTTTTACTCACCCATAGCACTTTGGTGTCAATTGGACCAGTTTCGTAGAAGTTATGTTGTAGCCGTTCTGTTCTACTAATGATCCCGTATCCGTTAGCATGAGTGCTCGGGGCATTACTTTGCGGTGTCCAAATAACACAAACTTTAGCACTTTTCAAATCACAGAAGATCGCTGTGTCAGCGTAGACTTTTAGTGGATTCCAAAACAAAACCCGATATGCAGCTATAGTTTCATTTGATGACGTCATCAGAGAGGACAGTGCGCATGCGTGAACTCAGCTGTTTTGTAAACACCGCTAGTCCGAAAGAAGCTAACACCGCTCTGAACTGTACTTTTCTGTTGCGATATCGGGTTTCAGGCCGTTTTGGAATCTACTAAAAGTCTACGCTGACACAGCGATCTTCTGTGATTTGAAAAGTGCTAAAGTTTGTGTTATTTGGAGACCGCAAAGTAATGCCCCGAGCACTCACGCTAACGGATACGGGATCATTAGTAGAACAGAACGGCTCCAACATAACTTCTACAAAACTGCTCCAATTGACACCAAACTGCTATGGGTGAGTAAAACTACTTGTTTTATTGCCGAAAGAAGGCTCAGATTGTAAAAAAAAAAACGTTAAAAAAAAAACGTTACTTTTCCTTTAAGTGTAACATTTGTGTCAGCAAAAAGAAAGACATCTTCATGAGTGGGCTTGCCTCTCCACAAATGTTATAATCATCAGGGTTACTGATGTGATGTATGGTGAATATTTCCCTGTATAACACTGATTCTTCACATCACGTGCCCCACGAGAGACAATAAGACTCTGGACCTTTTTTACGCAAATGTCAAGGACGCTTACACCTCCGCCCCCCTCCCCCCGCTCGGACGCTCAGACCACTGTCTGGTCTACCTGCTCCCGCAATACACACCCAGGGTGCGAAGACAACCTGCGCAGAAGCGGTCTGTGAAGCTTTGGACTCAGGAGGCCTGTGAGAGTCTGAGGGACTGTTTCCAGAACACTGACTGGGACATGTTCAGCGGCTCTTACGGAGATGACATCAACGGCCTGACCCATTGCATTACGGACTACATTAACTTCTGCGTGGAGAACACTGTACCAACCAGGAGGGTACGGTGCTTCTCCAACAACCACCCCTGGGTCACCCCTGAGCTTAAAGCCCTCCTGAACCAGAAGAAGAGGGCTTTCAACTCAGGGGACAGAGAGGAGCAAAAAAGGGTCCAGAGGGAGCTTCAATGGAGGATCCGACGGGCCAAAAAGGACTATGGAGGAGGATGGAGGAGCAGCTGGCCCAAAACAACGCACGGGGCGTGTGGAGAGGACTGAGGAACATGTCTGGTTTCGGACAGAGTGGCAGAGGGACAGCTGAGGGCGATCAGCGCTGGGCGGACGAATTAAACCGTTACTTCAACAGGTTTGACTCGCCCCCCACCCCCTCTGCCCCTCTGCCGACTCCCCCCTCCTCCTCCTCTTCACACCTCCCCGGGCCAGTAGCCACATCCCCCTTCCCCTTCACACGGACCCAACCCAGCACCAGCCTTCCTCCACCCCCACCTCCACCAGCCCCTGCAGTCCACCCCAGTCCCCCCTCACTCCCCCTCTCCATCACACCAGACGAGGTGAGGAGGGAACTTAGGCGGCTCAACCAGAGGAAGTCCACAGGTCCTGATGGTATCTGCCCCAGGCTGCTGAGAACCTGTGCAGACCAGCTCTGTGAGGTTCTCTGCTACATGTTCAACCTGAGCCTCAGCCTGGAGAAGGTCCCCGTCCTGTGGAAGACCTCCTGTGTGGTCCCGGTTCCCAAAACAACAAACGCCAGGGAACCGGCCCACTACAGACCAGTCGCCTTGACCTCCCACCTCATGAAGACTATGGAGAGGGTGATCCTCAGCCACCTCCGCTCTGTGGTGAGCCCCACCCTGGACCCGCTGCAGTTTGCCTACAAGCCAAACGTAGGAGTAGAGGACGCCGTCATCTACTTGCTGCAGCAGGCGCTCACCCACCTAGAGACCGCCGGGAGTGCTGTGAGAGTCATGTTCTTTGACTTCTCCAGCGCCTTCAACACCATCAGGCCGGCGCTGCTGCGGGGGAAGCTGGAGGATGCGGGAGTTGATGGACATCTCGCTGCCTGGACCATCGACTACCTCACTGACCGTCCACAGTACGTGCGGCTGCGCGGCTGTGAGTCAGAGGTGGTAGTCTGCAGCACTGGGGCTCCACAGGGAACTGTCCTCTCACCCTTCCTCTTCACCATATACACCTCGGACTTCACATATAACATGGACAGCTGCCATCTCCAGAAGTTCTCTGACGACTCGGCCATTGTGGGCTGTGTGTCAGAGGGGAACGAGCTGGAGTACCGCTCGGTCATCAGAGATTTTGTGGACTGGTGTGGGCGAAACCACCTGAGCCTGAACACCAGTAAGACAAAGGAGCTGGTGATCGACTTCAGGAGGAGACCACTACCTCACTCACCGGTGAACATCCAGGGGCAGGACATAGAGACTGTGGACAGTTTCAAGTACCTGGGTGTTCACCTCAGCAATAAACTGGACTGGTCCCACAACACCGACGCCCTGTACAAGAAGGGCCAAAGTCGCCTCCACCTCCTGAGGAGACTGAGTTCCTTTGGAGTGAGCAGGCCTCTGCTCAAGACTTTTTATGACTCTGTGGTGGCCTCTGCTCTCCTCTACGCTGTCGTCTGCTGGGCCCCGAGCAGCACAGAACGGGACAGAAAAAGACTCAATAAGCTGGTCATGAGGGCCAGCTCTGTCCTGGGCTGTCCTCTGGACTCTGTAGAGGAGGTGGCTGAGAGGAGGGTACTGGCCAAATTCACGTCCATCATGGACGACACCTCTCACCCTCTGCACTGGACTGTAGAGGAGCTGAGCAGCTCCTTCAGCAGCCGACTGAGGCACCCCCAGTGCAAGAAGGAGCGCTACCGCAGATCCTTCATCCCCACCGCCATCAGACTGTATAATTCTACTGTATAGTCCTACCGTGCAATATCGTTTTCCCAATGTGCAATATTGTTGTTTTTTCAATACTCCTATCGTGCAATATCGTTTTTCCAATTTTTTCAATACTCTCCTTGTCACTGTTTTTTATTATTATCACTACTATTATTATTATTCGATTTATTACTTATTTTTTTTAATTATTATTATCACCTATCTTTATGCCTTTTTTTGCCTGCATGCACTTGTCGTCTTGTTCAAACTGTCCCTACCTGGAGCTACTGTGACAAGTAAATTTCTCCTGTGTGAGATTAATAAAGTCTTATCTTATCTTATCTCTTATCTTATCTTCCTTATCCGTGTTTAATTTCCAAAACACCTGATGTTTTCCCTCCATCCTCTTCAGCATGTCTGTGTACTGGGTGACAGTTTGCTGGAGATCAGACTTCTCTTTCTTCAGAGCAGCTCTCTCTTTCTCCCACTCTCGCTCACTCTGTCTGCTCTTTTCTCTCTCCTCCTCCGCCTCCCTCCTCGACTGTTCCAGCGCCCCCTGCAGGCTGTCCACACACTTCAAACTCTCCTCCAGCTGATTCTGAAGGAATAACAAGAGAGGAAAGGAAGTTATTTGCTGTCTTAAAGCAGCTTTTTAGAGCTTTAACCATCTCATTTAGCCTCTCAAAATTGTATTTAGTCTAATCTGTATTGTAAAGGGTAATCTGTTGAGTCATTGCAAAAAAACTTGGCCAAAACATGAGATATAAACACTTAAATCTATCAGAAATGTAATTAAAGGTCCCATGGCATGAAATTTTCACTTTCTGAGGTTTTTGAACGTTAATGTGAGCTCCCCTACCCTGTTTAGCCCCCCCCCCATGGTTAAAAGTTGCGAAATGTCTAAACTGAGCATTTGCGATCCTTTTCTGCGTTACAAAAAATCAGAGCTCAAACGGGCGATTTTGAACAAGGCACCTTATTGACGTCAGCTCGAAAAAAGAAATGCAAATGCAGTTCCACCCCCGTCTGTCTGAACTCAGCGTCTCTGTAAATCACGCCCAGAGAGTTTGGACTGCTGAGGAGCTACGCAATGCGAAAAGCGTTTTTTTATTTGCCTGGAGGAACTTGCGAGTGTTTCTAGGCTCGGAAGTCCTTTATCTGAGCCTGTGGATATCTGAAACAGCAGTGGTTTCATTTTATTTTCTGTGGAAACGTGTTTATTTTTCAATGGAAGACTTCTCATCTCTCCCCCCGTGCAAAAACACGGAAGTGGGTCACAGAGCGGAGAGCTTGGCCACGCCCCCACCCCCTACTATAGGCCATCTCTGTCCTCCTCATTTGCATTAAAGCAACAACGCCCATAATGGAGTGTTCCAGAGTGACATTTATGACTCTTTCTCATCTTATCTCTGTTTCTCATGCACTGAGTGTTGATTTTGAAGAAGGATTCATTTACAGTATTAGGGAACCATTAAGGAGCCATATAAAAGCATCAAGAAGTACCATGTCATGGGATCTTTAAGTACGCGTAAATTGCTTTTTATTATTCCCGTTTTGCAAAGATTAAAATATTAACATTGTAATACAATTTACTGTAGGGGCTAATGAAGCAAATCAACATGTACATATTTATGCCTTTTAATGCGTTTTATAGTGTTTAACAGCTGTCATCCACTCTTTTACTATTCAGCATCCAACATAGATGGTATTTTTAAATCGATTTTGTGATAAAGGAGCTTTCATTACAACTTCTACCAGTCATAAACACCACTTGTGTACCGGCTTCTTACCTTCAGGCGGGCTGGAAGAGCTGTGCTAGTGTGGCAACTATTGTTTGGACTATCTTTTTGTCCCGTTTCGCCCCGGGATTGCGGTCTGAAAATGACTGAACTTGTCTCATTTAAAACATTTCGCTCCTTTTTATATAATCGGCAAAAAAAAAAAACATAAATCAGTGTCTGTGTTTTTAAATGTACTGTCATTTTAACTAACGCATTTTATCGCTTGTGTTTACAATTGTTTGCACCTTTTTAATATCATTTGCACTTAATTTTACTGTTTACAACTATTGCACTTTACATTTGATATTTTACTGTTATTTTACTCTGGACGTGTGCTGCTGACCTCTTGGCCAGGTCACCCTTGTAAACGAGGTCTTGATCTCAATGGGTTTTTACCTGGTTAAATAAAGGTTAAATAAAAAAAATAAAAATAAAATGCCTTGGATCTAGTTTAGTCGGTGTTTGTTTATGTAAACATGGTCGCTACAAATTGGTTTACAATTAGCAATTACAATGCACAGTATGAAATATCTACCGGCTGCGAAATGAGCTGAGCATATATGAATGTTGTTGTGATTTCTCCCATCCGAGTTCTGTTTGAGACTGGCGGTCCACAGTCACCTCCTTTCCTTTGATAACTGTTCTGTTCACCCCGGTCGGTGACTACTTTAGGTAAACGATAGAACTGCAGGTGTTTTTCTCTCTCCGATCTATTGTTTAGAGTTGAACATTTTGCATTTTGCAGTGTTCACTTTGTTTCTAATACAGTGGTACCTCACCTTACGAATGACCCAGCAAACGAAAATTTCAAGTTACGAAACGCCTTCACGGTAAATTTTGGTCTCTAGATACGAAAGAAAATTCAAGTTACGAAACGCGAATCTCAAAAATTCAATAATGCGCGCTCAGCCACACACATTATACGCTTTTCTCAGACTGAATTTTAACTTTTCTCACGTTTGTCTCTCGTTTAAACACTCAAACTTTCATAGATTTTCAACAAAATTATTAATAGTGAAGTGTGGGGGGAAGGGGGAGGGCGGTGTGTGTGCGCGCGGACATGTGTGTGATAGCGCAGCATGACCCGGCGCGGGGCTGCGAGCACGAGACCCGTGCTCAAACCGTGCCAGGTCTAAACCAGGTCTAAACCAGGTCTGAACCAGGTCTAAACCAGGATTAGACCACCGCGGCTCTTGCCTGCGTTCGTTCATGCGCTCAGACTGCGTGCGGTCCCGAGGGGAGTCCTCGCTGCTCGCCTCAGCCGTGACTCGAAACGAAACCAGCTTTAAACCACCTGGTCTAGTCCAGGTTTAGTCCTGGTCCAGTCCTGGTTTAGTCCAGGTCTAGACCTGGTCCAGTCCAGGTTTAGACCTTGGTCTAGACCTGGTATAGTCCACGTTTAGTCCTGGGTCTACAGTCTCTACGCAGGACACAGTGTTACACTATAAAAAAATGTTACACTATAAAAAAAAAACTTGGAATGAATCAGGCCTTTTCCATTGAAATAGCTACTCAACTTACGAAAAATTCATGTTACGAAATGAATTAATTTCGTAAGGTGAAGTACCACTGTATCTCCAACATGGCCGATTTCCGGATTATGATGTCACGTGAAAACTCTCTATAGACACACACAGCAAAAGGAAAAATTCAATTTGTCCAGTTCACAAATAAAATTTTGCCTTTGGCCGTGGATTCTCCCTGGACGACTGAGGGATTCTACACACAACAGACACGTTCACACCTGCAGTAGAGTGGCTCTGGGTATCACCAACATCAGCTCTTCCTCTCTCTCGTCTCCTCTCTCCTCGTCGCTCTCCTCTCTCACGGTCTCTAGCTCCTCCAGTGGTTTGGGGGAGCAGAAGCTAAAGGTTCGACTCCGCCCACACGCCTCTCCGCTTTGATCCACGTACACAAACTCATACTCGGCTGGGCCCGGGCGTGGCAGGTAAAATGCTAGAGGAAACATTTGTTCATGATCAATATTCAGATTTTATCAACACAGAACCAGCTGTAAGGGAGATACAAGCCTACGTCACCCATGCTCCCACACAACAATTCTCCATAAATACGCCAAAACATGATACAAAACTGTACACAACAATGTGACCTGATGCGATGTGTAGTAGTTTCATTAGCGGGATGCACGCTGATTGTGTTGGGATCACGCTATGCAGGGCGAGAAACTTAGCACAGGGAGCAAAGCGAGGGGAGACTCTAAACTAAAACTAAAGTGAAAACATGTTAATACATTGTTTTTGGGGAATAGAGGATTTTCTAAACAATAAAAAGGTAACATGGGGATCTAAATATGCTATGTGTTAGCAGTTTATACCCCAGAGAAGTGTAATACTTCCTGTTCAAGCAAAATACACTTTAAAAGAATGGTATTCCCTCCCATCATTAAAGGAAACGTTTTTTTTTTTACAATTTGAGCCTTATTTCGGTAATAAAACAAGTTGTTTTACTCACCCATAGCACTTTGGTGTCATATGGAGCACTTCCAGAGATGTTTTAGATTTGCGGTTAGCCTAGCAGGACTTCTAGCCATAGCTCGGGGCATATAATATATTCCCCAAGCATGTAATATGCCCCGTGCGGGCTCCAAATAACACAAACTTTAGCACTTTTCAAATCATAGAAGCTCGATGTCTTACTCTACGATTTCGTTTGAAGCAAAAGTGGCCTGTAATCCGAGATTTATCCATAGTTTACAGCTTTGCGTTTCATGTTTGGGTCCCGGGAGCTGAGAGCACAGTCCGCACATGCGCACTGGCCTCCTCATCTACTCGAAACTATGGCTAAATCTCGGATTACAGGCCACTTTTGACCACATGAAATCGTAGGCTGACATTGGGCTTCTCTGATTTGAAAAGTGCTAAAGTTTGTGTTATTTGGAGACCGCAAACATGTGCCCCGAGAACTCACATGATGGAGATCGCTAATCTAAAACATCTCCGGAAGTGCTCCATATGACACCAAAGTGCTATGGGTGAGTAAAACAACTTGTTTTATTACCGAAATAAGGCTCAGATTGTAAAAAACGTTACTTTTCCTTTAATGATGAGCGAAATAATTAATGTATATATGAGTAATTCTGTGCTGTTCTTGCCTGGCAGATGGTCCCCACACCCTCCACTGTGTCTCAAGTCAGAACCAAACATGATCATCCTATCAAATTTTGTTTATTCATTCTGCAGATCTTTTTTCACTGTAAGCAGCCGTATTTGTTTTGATATGGATGGACCCTGCGTGTCTCTGATTGGCTAATCCATCTGTCAATCACACCCATCTGAACAAATGTGTTGTGGCAGGCAGCAGTGACGGCAAAACTCCGCTCTGGCCTCAGTTGTGAAAAGTGCTTATAAACTCATCATGGTGAATGTACGTGAGGGAGAACTCTGGACCACTGCACATGTTTTTTATGTTTTGAAATGAGTAAAAATCAGGTCCAAGAGAGTAACAGTTTAAAAAAGTGTTTTGTTTTTTCTAGTGCTGTCAGGCGATTAAAAAAAAAATCAATCTAATTAATTACAGGATTTGTAATTAATTAATCTAATGAATCACATTTTAAGAGTGTGAGAGAGGGAGAGAAATTGAGAGAGAGACTGAGGGAGAGAGAGAGATGGAAAGAGAGAGATTGTGACTGAGCGAGCAAGCGAACAAACCCACTTTGCGATTGATTAACTCGTTAAACTAGTTTTTTCTGACCGTGGAAGAGGGCACAGCAGTCCACAGGGGATCCTTCACTGTAGTTCTCAGGGACATTGACCCAGGTGTAAGTGTAATACTCCTTTATGGAAGTCCAGCCCACCTGAGACACACACACACGTGAGAAATTGCGTCAGAAATGCCGTGTGAGCGTGTGAACACGTCGAATTGTCTCTCTCAATGCGTGAGACTTGAGAGCCCTGCTGTAAATGTTTGTCTAAAGAGCAAACTTAAACTACAAAGCAACTAATGAGAGTTATATAAATGAAGTTATTACCTGATGGTTCTCAGTTTGTTTTATCATCACCGCAGTGTGCGCTTAGCAGCTGAAACTACACTCTACAGTCTGCCCAACAACAGAACAATCTATTTTCTGATTGGCTGATTTTTTTGTGGGGAGCAGGACGGGGAGGAGGGGGAGAGTTTTTTTCTCTGAAAACGCGCAGTGCCTGCATAAACTGAGCCACACAGACCGATTTTCTGGACACAAAAAAAAAAAAAATCAGCGTGAGAAATGCCATGTGTGGCGTGTGTAGGGTGACCATTCGTCCAGATTTCGTCCGGACAGTCCGGTTTTAGAGCCGTCTGTCCGGCCGTCTGTCACGTGTCCTCCTTTTTTACATTTTGTCCTCCTTTCGGACCCTCATCGGCCACCCTTGCATAAATCGTCATAAATCCCCACCCATTATTTACACTTGCTACTCTGCGATGTTGTGTCGTATGCAAACATTTGCGATGCTGATGCAGCCCGTCAGCCCCTCGTATTGTCCGCTCTCTATCTGCGCTATCAGCCACTCTTTGAGGTGCAACTTGGCTCCTTCTTCCATCTTCATCGCCTTATTACTGTCCCTTAAAATGTTGTTTTCTTTAGTGCCGTGCGTAACAGGTCTCGCTTACGTTTCCTCTCAATGTAGACAGTTAAAATACGTTACAATATTTACATTACGGCTTTCATAATTGCAAATAATATTTGGGGGATTTTGTGCGAATTACACAAATCCAGGTAGCGAGATCTTACCTCTTAAAGCCATCATATGCCATGGCATATGATGGCAGGGCAAACACTGTGTTTTTTCAGTGAATTAGTGATGATATTGTTTTTTGTTCATATCATCTTGACCATAATTTGCCACATTTTTCTTTTTGATGGGTGTTCCCTGTTTATAAATATATGTTGACTTCATACATTATTCATAATCCCCCCGAGGGAAAACAAAAAAAAACCAAACAAAAAAACAAGGTGTCCTCACTTTAGGGCCTTTGTCCTCCTTTTTGGACACAAGTGTCCTCCTTTCCTGTTTCATGCCGGTGGTCACCCTAGGCGTGTGAGAATTGCGTGTGTCACACTCTCAATGCGTGAGACTCTCTCCACTCGTGTACTTTTGTGTGTTTTTACCCTGAAGATTCCGATCCAGTCGCGGCTGCTCCAGCGGTGCGCGGGGCCCAGGCTCACGTGACACTCCACGCGGGTTTGGGGGAAGTAAAACTGGCCCACGTTCCGAAAGTGGACCGCGGCGGGAGGTCCTGGAGTGTCCATCGAAATCGGAAGCTGAGTCAGAGGAAGAAAACAACATGAGCCCGGCTCCCATGTCTCCGGGAGCGCGCGAGGAGGACAGCTGAGGAAACGGGACACTCCGGAATGCAGCGCGCGCGCCTCAGCCTATGGACCCGTGAGGTTATGAACAAACAACATATGGAAACACTGTCTGCATGTCCACTTATCTGAGTCAAAACTGGAACTGAGTAGAACACAAACGAAATGACCAGAAATAAAAACAGTTTTTCCATCAAATGACTGAATGCTGAATTATGCTATTCTATATTTTAAAGGAAAAATAAGGTTGTTTTTTTTTACAATCTGAGCCTTCTTTCAGTAATAAAACAAGTTGTTTTACTCACCCATAGCACTTTGGTGTCATATGGAGCAGTTCCAGAGATGTTTTAGATTTGCGGTTAGCCTAGCGCGACTTCTAGCCATAGCTCGGGGCATATAATATATTCCCCAAGCATGTAATATGCCCCGTGCGGGCTCCAAATAACACAAACTTTAGCACTTTTCAAATCATAGAAGCGTGATATCTTAGTCTACGATTTCGTTTGAAACAAAAGTGGCCTGTAATCCGAGATTTATCCATAGTTTACAGCTTTGCGTTTCATGTTTGGGTCCCGGGAGCTGAGAGCACAGTCCGCACATGCGCACTGGCCTCCTCATCTACTCGAAACTATGGCTAAATCTCGGATTACAGGCCACTTTTGCTTCAAACGAAATCGTAGATTAAGATGTCGGGCTTCTATGATTTGAAAAGTGCTAAAGTTTGTGTTATTTGGAGACTGCAAAGTAATGCCCCGAGCACTCAAGTTAACGGATACGCTACAACATAACTTCTACGAAACTGCTCAAAATGACACCAAAGTGCTATGGGTGAGTAAAACTACTTGTTTTATTGCCGAAAGAAGGCTCAGATTGTTAAAAAAAAAAAAACGTTACTTTTCCTTTAAGATGATTTGTCTATTTAAAGCAGCAATATGTAACCTTTCAGCCAAAGATCTCTCAAATGTTGATTGTGTTTATTGCACTAAAAAACTTAGTGTGTGTGTCGCTTGCATCTCCACAGACCTGACTCTTATCTGACCTGGAGGAGGACAAATGTTGTTCCTTTGACTATAATTTCCCATAGTACAAAAAGTATAAAACATACAGTATTCATCTCCATGAAGAATATTCTGACATATGGTTGTCTGTTTCCATGGAAGATGATTTATTTAAAATACATGTTGAACATAATTTTGAGTGTAAATCCATAGATAATAATGAGGAGACATGACCTTATTAGGACATGACCTTGAAGGAAAAAAGATTTACATGGTTTAAACAAGGCCAATTATAGAGCACCTTCTCTAAATGTGAAATTAAACAGATCAATTGAGGAAAATAATTCTCAAAAATAATATTATTTTTTTTTCCTGACTTCACTTCTCAAATGCCAGAAGCTTAACCGTGATAAACATGGAGATGGACTGAAGTGGGCTATTAATAATCAATAGCTTATTCTCAAAATGTAAAGTAATACATTATTCCAATCAAAACACAGTGTTGGATAAAGAATACTATTAAAAGGTCCTGAGTCTTAAATGTGTTAAATATGATCCAAATATAAAGTAGGTACCTGTTTAGTTGTGATGATGACAGTGCAGTCTGGAGTCTTCGGAGAATGATTTGAGCAACAGTCTGCACCCAGAGTGAGGGGCAGATTTCACAACATCCACAGACACAGGGTAAAAATTGACCACAAAGTATCATGGGAACTGTAGTTTAGGGCAGTGTTTCCCAACCTTTTTTGCCTTGTGTACCCCCTGAGCCTTTTTGTCATACCTCGAGTACCCCCTCACTCATACATGTTGATAATTGTCGGATTATTAAATGAAAATCATTTTATTTCATCTCCTTATTTTGAAAATTTAATTCTCAGACATTTTCTCTCTTTTCTTTAACTCAAATTAGAATTAAAAAATTTAAAAAAATCTCCCCCTGCACCTGGCAGCGACACTGCCGAGTACCCCCTGCAGTGTGCTCGTGTACCCCTAGGGGTACTTGTACCCCTGGTTGGGAAACACTGGTTTAGGGAATGTCCCCACCAGGCCATGTTTCACTTAAAGGAAAAGTAACGTTTTTTTACAATCTGAGCCTTCTTTCGGCAATAAAACAAGTAGTTTTACTCGCCCATAGCACTTTGGTGTCAATTGGAGCAGTTTCGTAGAAGTTATGTTGTAGCCGTTCTGTTCTACTAATGATCCCGTATCTGTTAACATGAGTGCTCGGGGGCATTACTTTGCGGTGTCCAAATTTCTCCAGTGTGAGATCAATAAAGTTCACTTCTTAACACAAACTTTAGCACTTTTCAAATCACAGAAGATCACTGTGTCAGGGTAGACTTTTAGTAGATTCCAAAACGGCCTGAAACCCGATATGCAGCTATAGTTTCATTTACCTGGCCAGTCAAATGATATCTCTCTGTATTTCCTATACACCGCGATACCATTTGGACACCCTCCATCCACCCTCGCTCCTCCGGTTCCAAACCGACTCCGCGATTCTGATTCGTTCAAAGATGGTGACGTCAGTGCCCCCACCTTTGCCCGCAAAGTCACTCTTAGGCAGCGGAAGTTCCGCCTCAGTTTTGAATCAAGATGGCGCAATCTCTGATTGGTTCACTTAGCTGTCTGTCTACGCGCAACCGCAGCACATTTTGGACCAAGCGTTACCAGACTCACTCGCTGGTACAGCGATGAGTCATGGATTCTTCCAGGCAATAGTTTCATTTGATGACGTCATCAGAGAGGACAGTGCGCATGCGTGAACTCAGCTGTTTTGTAAACACCGCTAGTCTGAAAGAAGCTAACACCGCTCTGAACTTTACTTTTCTGTTGCGATATCGGGTTTCAGGCCGTTTTGGAATCTACTAAAAGTCTACCCTGACACAGCGATCTTCTGTGATTTGAAAAGTGCTAAAGTTTGTGTTATTTGGAGACCGCAAATCAGTGCCCCGAGCACTCACGCTAACGGATACGGGATCATTAGTAGAACAGAACGGCTACAACATAACTTCTTCAAAACTGCTCCAATTGACACCAAACTGCTATGGGTGAGTAAAACTACTTGTTTTATTGCCGAAAGAAGGCTCAGATTGTAAAAAAAAAACGTTACTTTTCCTTTAATATCAGAAACAGATACACTGATTTAAAGGTAATATGTCCAGGTTCAGGCTGAGAGTCCATCAGCTTATCTCTGTGGAGATACTATAGGTCTGTCTGGAAACTTACACAGTTTGGAATTAAATGTTTGATTGTTTTTTCCCAGTATTTTACATTTGGACTGGACAAAAAAAGGGATTAAGTGTTGTTAAGATGCACCTTTTTAGAAGCCATAGTTCCAAAAACCCATTCTACAATGATAGCAAAAATATAAAATAAAGAAAATAAAAATAGTGAGTTTAAGTGATAAAAGAAGAAATTCAATTTGTCAACTGGACAAAGTTTGTTTGGTCGAAAACGTTTCGCCGCTCATCCGAGAGGCTTCGTCAGCTCTAATTAGAATACTGGTAAGACACTTGCTTATATCTTGCTGCAGGGAGGAGCTAACTAGCTAACTACTTTCCGAAACTATCTCATTGGTTTCAGTCTTTTGTTTCTCTGGCGTCTAGATTAGCATACCTATTCATCCCTACAACGACTGTTTTTCACACCTCTGGCCCTGACCTGGCTAGCCTTATTGTTCCCCTGTTTGAAATTTTCACTTTCTGAGGTTTTTGAACGTTAATGTGAGCTCCCCTACCCTGTTTAGCCCCCCCCCCATGGTTAAAAGTTGTGAAATGTCTAAACTGTGCATTTGCGATCCTTTTCTGCGTTACAAAAAATCGGAGCTCAAACGGGCGATTTTGAACAAGGCACCTTATTGACGCCAGATCGAAAAAAGATATGCAGTTCCACCCCCATCTGTCTGTACTCAGTGTCTCTGTAAATCACGCCCAGAGAGTTTGGACTGCGGAGGAGCTACGCAATGCGAAATACGTTTTTTTATTTGCCTGGAGGCACGTCCGAGTGTTTTTAGGCTCGGAAGTCCTTTATCTGAGCCTCTGGACCTTTGAACAGCAGTGGTTTAATTTTATTTTCTGTGGAAATGTGTTTATTTTTCAATGGAACACTTCAAATCTCTCCTTCGTGCAAAAACAAGGAAATGGATCAGCTGTGAGCTCTGAGCGGAGAGTTTGGCCACGCCCCCACCCTCTACTATTGGCCATCTCTTTTCTCCTCATTTGCATTCAAGCAACAACGCCCAGAATAAAGAGTTTGAGAGAGATATTTATGACTCTTTCTCATCTTATCTCTGTTTCTCATGCACTGAGTGTTGATTTTGAAGAAGGATTCATTTACAGTATTAGGGAACCATTAAGGAGCCATATAAAAGCATCAAGAAGTACCATGTCATGGGATCTTTAAGAATGGAATTATAGATGGGAGACAAATTATGTCTGACTCCACCATTTCTGTTCAAAGAAGGATTCTCTTTTTTGACAAAAATAGCCTCTTTAACTCCCCTCTCAAACCAATTCTTTTCCCTGGCTAAGATCTGAACCTCACTGTCCTCAAAAGAATGGCCCGTGGCTTCTAGGTGGAGATGTACGGCAGATGACGGTCCACTCTGGCACGCCCGTCTGTGTTGGTGTTGGTCTGTGGTGGCGTGCCAGAGTGGACCGTCATCTGCCGTACATCTTCACCTAGAAGCCACGGGCCATTCATTTGAGGACAGTGAGGTTCAGATCTTAGCCAGGGAAAAGAATTGGTTTGAGAGGTGATTTAAAGAAGCTATTTTTGTCAAAAAAGAGAATCCTTCTTTGAACAGAAATGGTGGAGTCAGACATAATTTGTCTCCCATCTATAATTCCATTCTTAAGCCTAGATCAAGCAAACAGGGGAACAATAAGGCTAGCCAGGTCAGGGCCAGAGGTGTGAAAAACAGTCGTTGTAGGGATGAATAGGTATGCTAATCTAGACGCCAGAGAAACAAAAGACTGAAACCAATGAGATAGTTTCGGAAAGTAGTTAGCTAGTTAGCTCCTCCCTGCAGCAAGATATAAGCAAGTGTCTTACCAGCACTCTAATTAGAGCTGACGAAGCCTCTCGGATGAGCGGCGAAACGTTTTCGACCAAACAAACTTTGTCCAGTTGACAAATTGAATTTCTTCTTTTATCATGGATTCTACCTGGACGACTGAGGGACTCTTCACGCAGTGAGTTTAAGTGTACAAATGATTCATTATGAATAATCCCAAAAATGTAATCTTGTCTTGTTCTTGTGAACCAAATCTCATGTCTCATCTTGTGTAACTTCTGTCTCATCCCACCCCCAGTGTCTGTGTATTTCATTGTCCAATATACCTTTAGAATTAGATATAAATGATAGTATTACTTGCATGTCCAGTGATGGCCCACTCACTTCATCTTTTACGGGGAGTAAAACTGCTGCAGTGTATCAAAAGTCTGGAAACAATGAGTTTAAAAAGACTTTTACTGAAGGTATAATTCAATATTCAAGTGGATATACATGTAATATAAAATCATTAAGAAATACAAAAAAATAAGATAAGACTGATGACACATGTACTTTTTTTAAACAAACTAAACCAATAAAACATAGAACATGGTTTAAACCCTGAGAAGCATTTATAGGACTAGTATATAATCATTTTACACATTTCTTTGTTCTTTTACAGTGGTGCAGTGTCCCAAAGGGTCAAATCCCAAAGGGTCAAAGTCAAGTCCAGACCCAGGTCTAACTCTCCACCACTGCTATTTTACATCCTAAAGGTCCCATGGCATGAAATTTTCACTTTCTGAGGTTTTTGAACGTTAATGTGAGCTCCCCTACCCTGTTTAGGCCCCACCCCCATGGTTAAAAGTTGCGAAATGTCAAAACTGAGCATTTGCGATCCTTTTCTGTGTTACAAAAAATCGGAGCTCAAATGGGCGATTTTGAACAAGGAAACTTATTGACGTCAGATCGAAAAAAGAAATGCAAATGCAGTTCCACCCCCGTCTGTCTGTACTCAGCGTCTCTGTAAATCACGCCCAGAGAGTTTGGACTGCGAATGCGCTAGGCAATGCGAAATGCGTTTTTTTATTTGCCTGGAGGCACGTCCGAGTGTTTCTAGGCTCGGAAGTCCTTTATCACAGTAGAGATGGCGGCGCGTGAAGACGCAGCGGCCCCTCGTCCGGCCGATAGCGTAGTGTTTTCACCGTCTTTGTCTAGTCTATCTTGTTCGTCTTCAGTGTTTTCTAACAAGTACAGTAGGCAGTTCTTGCTGGACATAGGCAGAACTGGCCAGCACAACTCCCTGGACACTGTACTAGAGGAGAAGCTGGCGAGCTTCGGACTACTCTGCCGGCCTGCTGCTAATGCTGCTAACGCTGCTACACCGGACTCGCCTGCCGCCCCCCGCCCGGAGAGGAGACGCCGCAAGCGGTGTGAGAGGCGTCAGAAGCGAGGCAAGCGCGGCGGTATCAGAGCTAGGCTAACGGCTAGCCCGCACCGGCCGGCCATTCCATCCATTCTCCTCGCCAACGTGCAGTCTCTGGACAATAAAATGGACTACATCAGACTGAGGGCTGCCCAGCGCGACGTGAGGGAGTGCTGTGTTTTTGTTTTTACGGAAACATGGCTCCATGACAACATCCCGGACTCAGCGGTGCGCCTGGACGAGCTAACATGCTACCGCTCGGACCGAGCTAGCGGTGTCCCCGGAGTTAAATCCCGCGGAGGGGGTTTAATAATTTTTCTTCGGGACACTTATTGTCGGGACGCTGTGGTGGTATGTAGACACTGTTCACCCCTAGTGGAGTTTATGATTCTGAAGTGCCGGCCTTTTTATCTCCCGCGTGAAATCACGGCAATATTGCTAGTGGTTGTTTACGTCCCCCCATCACCGAACAGCGCTGATAGGAGGGAGGCACTGTATGAGTTGTATAACTCTATTAGCGAGCAACAGACTGCTCACCCGGACGGATTTTTTATCCTTGCCGGGGATTTCAATCATGCAGACCTCAAAACTGTCATGCCACAAATGCATCAGCATGTTGATTTCCCAACCAGGGGAAACAACATTTTGGACATGGTTTACACTACACACAAGGGAGCATACAAGGCTTACCCCCTCCCCCACATAGGCCTCTCTGACCACATCTCTGTTGTGCTCAGACCGGCATACAGACCCCGTGTAAGGGTCTCTAGGCCGGCTCTGAAGCAGATCCAGGTGTGGCCAGAGGGGGCCTCGTCTGCACTACAGCACTGCCTCGGTACAACAGACTGGGCAGTGTTCAAACAGGCCGCCACATACAACAATCACACTGACATTGAGGAGTACGCAGACACTGTGACCTCCTACATCACCAAATGCATTGGTGATGTCACACACACAAAAACCATCACCACCAGGGCTAACCAGAAGCCATGGCTGACAGGGGAGGTTCACAGGCTGTTGAGAGCCAGGAACGCTGCCTTCAGAGCTGGGGATGTCCCCCATCTGAGGGCAGCAAGAGCCAACCTGTCCCGTGGAATCAGGAAAGCCAAACACAAATACACACAGAAAATAACCGGACACTTTAGAGATAGCAGGGACACACGGAGTCTGTGGCAGGGCATCCAGAACATCACGGATTACAAACCCTTGCCACAGACCTGTGACAATAATATCACCCTGCTCAATGACCTCAACAGCTTCTTTGCACGGTTTGAGGCAGGAAATGACACCCGGCCCCAAAAAACTCCACCACCTCCCCACGACCAGCCCCTGTGTGTGTCTGCAGCCAGCGTGAAGAGGACACTCTCCAGGATCAACACCCGCAAGGCTGCAGGCCCGGACAACATTCCTGGTCGTGTGTTGAAAGACTGTGCAGAGGAGCTCAAAGATGTCTTCACAGACATCTTTAATGCTTCTCTGAGCCAGGCTGTGGTTCCCTCCTGCTTCAAAACCACTACCATCGTTCCCGTGCCAAAGAAGCCCACTCCGGCCACTTTTAATGACTATCGCCCTGTTGCACTGACCCCCATCATCATGAAGTGCTTTGAACGGCTAGTCATGGCACACATCAAATCCATCCTCCCCCACCCTAGACCCATACCAGTTTGCATACCGGGCCAACCGCTCTACCGAGGATGCAATCTGTTCTGCACTTCACCCGGCTCTCACCCACCTAGACAATAAAGACTCATACGTGAGAATGCTGTTCATAGATTTCAGTTCAGCATTCAACACTATAATCCCACAGCAGCTCATTATCAAACTAGACCACCTGGGGCTTCAGACCTCACTCTGTAATTGGCTGCTGGACTTCCTCAGTGAGAGGCCACAGGCAGTGCGGGTCGGCAGAAACACCTCAAGCTGCATTGGACTGAGCACAGGAGCCCCCAGGGCTGTGTGCTCAGTCCGATGCTCTTCACTCTGCTGACCCACGACTGCTCACCGGCGTTCAGCACCAATCACATAGTGAAGTTTGCGGACGATACGACTTGTGGTGGGTCTCATCTCTAATAACGATGAGACAAACTACAGGAGTGAGGTGAGCCTTCTGACCCAGTGGTGCAGCAATAACAATCTCCTTCTTAATGTTGAAAAGACCAAGGAGATTGTTATTGACTTCCGGAGAGGCCCCACCCAGCACCCCCCACTGTCCATCAATGGTGCTGCTGTAGAGAGGGTGAGCAGCACCAAATTCCTGGGGGTGCACATCAGTGAGGACCTCTCCTGGACAGTGAATACTGTATCACTGGCAAAGAGGGCTCAGAAGCGCCTCTATTTCCTCCGCAAACTGAGGAGAGCTGGAGCCCCTCCACCCATTATGACCACCTTCTACCGAGGCACCATTGAGAGCGTCCTGACCAGCTGCATCACTGTGTGGTACGGGAGCTGCACTGAACAGAACAGGAAAGCTCTGCAGCGCATAGTGAATGCAGCTGGGAGGATCGCTGGTGTCTCTCTCCCCTCCCTCCTAGACATTTTTAACACCCGGCTCACCCGCAGAGCGTCCAACATTGTGGGTGACCCGAGCCACCCCGCACATAGCCTGTTCAGCCTCCTGCCCTCGGGGAGAAGGTACCGGAGTCTCCGGGCCCACTCCACCAGGCTTTCAAACAGCTTCATCCACCAGGCTGTCAGGAGGCTGAACTCACACCCGAACTCACACCCGAACTCCCACCTTACCCATCTCCCACCCCCCACCCCCCATATTGGCATAACCTGTATTCCATAAAAGACATATCACTCTAGACACTTTTAAAAACTGCTGCTAAGGACTACTGTTGCACTGTTGCACATTTACATTTACTACTGGATTTTACTCCTGTTGCACTGTTGTTTACTACTGTTATTGCACATTTACATTTACTACTGGAATTTTTAGTACTGTTGTTTACTCCTGTTATTGAATTTTACCCCCGTTGCACTGTTGTTTACTACTGTTATTGCACATTGACTACTGGAATTTTAGTACTGTTGTTTACTCCTGTTATTGCACTAGAATTACTACTGTTGCACATTTATTTTTATTTTATCTTAATGCACATTCTACTGCACATGACCAAGTCACTGCTGTATCTTCCATTGCACATTTTGATGCACACTGCACACTTTGGAAATCTGTATATAGTATAGTTTATTTATTATGTTGCACTGTTTTAAGATTTTAGATCGTAGACTTTAGTTTTAACTTTAGATCTCTGTCTTAGATAGTTTTTGTTGTGTTTTGTCTTCATATTGTATTTTGTACACTGTCTTTTGCACTACCTGGCCAGAGAGAAACAAAATTTCGATTCACTGTATGTTGAACACATATGGCAGAATTGACAATAAAGCTGACTTTGAACTTTGAACTTTGATCTGAGCCTCTGGACCTTTGAACAGCAGTGGTTTAATTTTATTTTCTGTGGAAATGTGTTTATTTTTCAATGGAACGCTTCAAATCTCTCCCCCTGTGCAAAAACAAGGAAATGGATCAGCTGATGGCTCAGAGCGAGAGCGGAGCGTCTGGCCACGCCCCCACCCTCTACTATTGGCCAGCTCTTTTCTCCTCATTTGCATTCAAGCAACAATGCCCATTATAGAGTGTTCAGAGTGAGAAAAATTACTCTTTCTCAGCTTATCTCTGTTTCTCATGCAGTGAGTGTTGATTTTGAAGAAGGATTCATTTACAGTATTAGGGAACCATTAAGGAGCCATATAAAAGCATCAAGAAGTACCATGTCATGGGATCTTTAAAGTGAAGGAGGAGTGGAGCAGTCCAAGAAACGCAAGTGTTCAAACACTGTCAACATAAAGCGTTTGTCACTTGTAGACTTACTCACAGTGGGAGGAGGAAACAAAACTTTTTGTACTAGTAGTATTGTTACTTAATTAAAATGATTACTCATGTAGGAGTAAATGTTTGCTGCTAGAAAAGTCCAATTTCTTTAAAAAGTTCTAGTAAATGTAACAGAGTACTATCCATCTCTGGTTAACAGTGAAATAACCCCCAGTTCTTCCAGTTTCTTGCAGGCCACTTCTTCCCAGCCCTTGTTGGCCGCTGGGTTCCTGGGGGAGGGGTGCATGATCCCCTCCACCCTCACGTTCAGTCCAGCTGCAGTCAGAGCTTTCCTGGCCCTCTGCTCTGCCACCCGCCCCACACCGATCACCATGGAAACGCCCAAAACCCGCACCACCTGGCACAGCGCAATATCGCACTTGGCCAGCAGGGCGTCGCGCTCCCCTGGCTTCAGCTCGGGAGGGGTTAGGTTCTTACCACTGGAGGACATGAACATGAGCGGGCAAAGGTTGTGGACAAAGCAGTGCCTGAAGAAGAGAGATGGGTCGGGGCAGAGTTTTCGGAAATAGCCCCAGAACCTCGCCCCGCTCACTTCGCTCTGGGTGCAGGACAGACCCGTGATGCGGCGTTTTGGGTGCTCCTCCGTTGGGTGGCCCACCTCTCCGGAGATCTTCAACCACTCCACCACAGATTTCACCTCACCAAATGGGACCTGAAATCATGACAGAATTTTTTTTTTCAAGTGGGACGAAAGACCTAAAGTCCATCCACAAACACATCTCAAACAGAGCTGCTAAACTGGGCAGAACCTGGAGGACTAAAGAAGAGAGTGAGACAAAGTAGTGTGTACCTTCATTTTAAGTACATAAACTAATGACATTTAACTACTGCATTGTCCCTGTGATACTCAGTACCCTCAGTCTGCACCTATAGGCCTAAGTGATGGATGGATGGATGTTTCATGAGTTTATTTTTTTAAAGTAATTCTGTTGAAGCATAGTTGAAAAGCAGTGTCTGACTTTCATTGGTTAAATTTCATAGAATTTTTATTTATTATTACTTTTGTCAGATTTAAAGGAAAAGTAATGTTTTTTACAATTTGAGCCTTATTTCGGTAATAGAACAAGTTGTTTTACTCACCCATAGCACTTTGGTGTCATATGGAGGATTTCCGGAGATGTTTTTGATTAGTGTTAGGCTAACGCCGTTAGCCTAGCGCGACTTATAGCCATAGCTCGGGGCATTCCCCGAGCATGTAATATGCCCCGTGCGGGCTCCAAATAACACAAACTTTAGCACTTTTCAAATCATAGAAGCTCGATGTCTTTAGTCCACGATTTTGTGTGGTCAAAAGTGGCCTGTAATCCGAGATTTAGCCATAGTTTCGAGTAGATGAGGACGCCAGTGCGCATGCGCTGACTGTGCTCTCAGCTCCCGGGACCCAAACATGGAACGCAAAGCTGTAAACTATGGATATCTCGATATCTTACTCTACGATTTCGTTTGAATCAAAAGTGGCCTGTAATCCGAGATTTATCCATAGTTTATAGCTTTGCGTTCCATGTTTGGGTCCCGGGAGCTGAGAGCACATATATTACATGCTCGGGGAATGCCCCGAGCTATGGCTATAAGTCGCGCTAGGCTAACGGCGTTAGCCTAACGCTAATCTAAAACATCTCCGGAAATCCTCCATATGACACCAAAGTGCTATGGGTGAGTAAAACAACTTGTTTTATTACCGAAATAAGGCTCAAATTGTGAAAAACATTACTTTTCCTTTAAGTTATTTCTGTGACCACTGTGAGTTTTTCTTTCATTAACCAACAGGTACCAACAATTTTGTCCAAGTGTGTATGCAGGGTTTGTGTGTTAAACATGTGTGAATGAAACAAAACACAACTGCAGAATGAGGGAACACCATTCTAACAGAAAGGAGTGTAACATGGGCCCTTTAATGCCTGTCTCTCAATCTATAGACCAGTTTCAAAGCTACGTCATCACTGAGTTCCGACTCAAAAAAAGCCACTGCTGCCATAAAACCCCAGCGAAGATATAGAAGAGAAGAACTCGAATAAAGAGAAACAGATGGAATAAATGATAGTTCATACCATTCAACTGACATACACACAAGTGAACACCTGCTGCTTGTTTAGGGCAATTTGCCCAGGTGTTCAATTGTGTTTAATCATGCTGATTAACTAGCAAGCACAGGACACCGCAAAGCTCACAGACATATTAACCGGGTAACCTCTACGACAGACACATGTAAACGAACACAAATAACTTTGTTAAAATGCATGATAAGTTTTCGCATGACCATCATAAATGGCATTTAACATGACTGAGATCACATCTGTGACTCGTGAATTAAGTCGTAGTATGTTACTTACGCAAGTGCAGTTGGCGGTCAGAACGTAGCTTGTTGATGATAGCCCAAGCATTGTACACGGTCATATGTGTGGTGAGCTCCCTAGGGCTGTCTTTGGTGTGGTTTTTTTCCCGTTTTTTCTTTGAACTTTTTAGATTATTTTGGCTTTTCCCCTCCTTTCGGGTTGTCATTTCACCTCCTCCCGGTATCCCGGCTGAGGAGGGGGACGCTTTCTCTTTTCCCCGCGAGCTTTGCTCACCCCCGGGCGCCGCGGCGGAGAAGCCGACTGGGAAAGCCGGTAGTAGGAAGGACAGGGCTCTCAAGTCTCACGCATTGAGAGTGTGACACACACAATTCGACATGTTCACACGCTCACACGCCACACATGGCATTTCTCACGCTGATTTTTTTTTTTTTTGTGCCCAGAAAATCGGTCTGTGTGGCTCAGTTTATGCAGGCACCGCACGTTTTCAGCGGAAAAAAAACTCTCCCCCTCCTCCCCGTCCCGCTCCCCGGAAAAAAATCAGCCAATCAGAAAATAGATTGTTCTGTTGTTGGGCAGACTGTAGAGTGTAGTTTCAGCTGCTAAGCGCACACTGCGGTGATGATAAAACAAACTGAGAACCATCAGGTAATAACTTCATTTATATAACTCTCATTAGTTGCTTTGTAGTTTAAGTTTGCTCTTTAGACAAACATTTACAGCAGGGCTCTCAAGTCTCACGCACTGAGACCCCCCCTGCTCCTCGGGCACTTTCTCTCGTATAAGATTAAGATTAGCCTTTTATTGTCTCCTTAGAGAAATTTGTCCTCTGCATTTGACCCATCCTGTCATCAGGAGCAGTGGGCTGGACCCGAAGCGCGCCCGGGGACCATCTCCACGATCTTCTTGCTTCAGCTTGGTCAGGACCTCGGCTGGAGAATCCTCCCACAGGTGGCTCACGTCACAACGGTTCTCGGTGTATCTTCTGCCATGGGGGCTACCAGTGTCCGCAGACACTGGGGGCGAGGTGGGGTTAAGTGTCTTGCCCAAGGACACAACGGCAGCGCTCATCTGTGGGAGCTTGGATCACATGTGGTCCACCCGTCAAGAGCGGGATTTGAACCAACCCCTGGATCACCAGGCAAGGGCTCTACCACTGAGCTACTGCCGCCCCTTTTTTTATATATATATGTATACACTGGGCTTCTCCACTAAATAACAGTGGATATCTGGCTACAATCGTACTGCCACTCCGTGATCGCATAAGGATCTGGTAGTCGAACCCCGTTGCTCAACATGAGCTTTTGAATGTAGCTCTCCCTATCGTTAATATTCAATGATTTGCAATAATTAGATAATCCGCTATGGTCCGCCATGGTTTTCTGAGTCGGAAATGCGCGCGCATGCCAGTGACGTCACGTTTGTTTACTAACTGTAAAAGGGTCTATTCAAAAGTTATACTGAGGTCCTAGGTTGTATTTCCCATTGGCTGGTATTGTCTCTCCTAGATTCTATTTAGATCCAGGTTTAGCCACAAGTGAATCCAAAATGTATCATGATCCATGTAGTAGTATTTTGTCAGACACTCACCCCGGTCTGCGCCATACCGAAGGGTCCTGGGTTCATGCCCAGGAACAGCACGCTCTGTCCGGCTCTGCAGTAGGTCTCTACGAAGCAGCTGTGCGGGCTCCAGGCGTACTCCAGCGGATTGTAGATGAACCGGACCGGCTCCGTGAACGTCAGACCGCGGAGGTGAAGGTTCAGTTCCAGCTCCGCCTGCAGAAAGCGGCCGGACACAGACGCATCTCCGCCCGGGTCCAAGTGTGGAGGGTCGTACAATGGTGTTTTCTGCTCTTCTTGCTCCGATAAAAGAGAGCTGCGGTGAGGTAGATCGCCATTTAACATATTTACCAATGAATAAAATATGATTTAAAAAGAAACTATGGTTAAATTTGATTGTGTGGTTAATTCCGGCGTAATAACATAGTATTTTCAGTCAGATGTAAACAATGGCTCTCTTGCTCTCTGTTTCCTGTACGGTTTTATTTTACTAGTTTAAAAATGCTGCCACCTACTGACAAACTGGGCACATAGGATAGGCTACAGAAAAAATACATACACCTGGGGTTGTATTTTTGCACAATTTAATATTTAACAACAACCCTTACAATTTTAAACAATGAATTTAAAATAGTAAGGATAATAAGTGAGTAGCAAATGTGTTATGACTAAATATTCCCATTATTATACTCACATTTTAATACAATGTTTGTAGGAATGAAGTAGAGAATAAAACTTCCTCCACCTGAAGGATTCCATGTTTAAAACCATATTTCTGAACATTTTCTATGGAAATTGCTAAGTTTTATGCCATAATGTGAAATATTATAGCTAAAGGAACTACATTTCCTTGCCAACAAGCAGGCAGAGGGCTTTCTTCAGGCCAAATAAGAGTCAGGTTTGAGGAGATGCAAGCCCACTCACAGTAAAGACACAATAAGGAAGTACAATGAAAAATCCGTAATGCTTATTTTAGTAAATTAAGTCTTCTTTCTTCTCTGAAAAAGAAATGGGTACAACATATCTACGTTACAAATGCTTTATATGTCTGTAATAGCACATTATTCAAATATTAATAAGGTGCTTTGTTTAATACAGTCTGACCATAAACTGACTTAAAGGAAAAATAACGTTTTTTACAATCTGAGCCTTATTTCGGTAATAAAAGAAGTTGTTTTACTCACCCATAGCACTTTGGTGTCATATGGAGCATTTCTGGAGATGTTTTAGATTAGCATTAGGCTAACGCCGTTAGCCTAGCGCGACTTATAGCCATAGCTCGGGGCATTCCCCGAGCATGTAATATGCCCCGTGCGGGCTCCAAATAACACAAACTTTAGCACTTTTCAAATCATAGAAGCCCGATGTCTTTAGTCTACGATTTCGTTTTAATCAAAAGTGGCCTGTAATCCGAGATTTATCCATAGTTTACAGCTTTGCGTTCCATGTTTGGGTCCCGGGAGCTGAGAGCACTCCGGGCATGCGCACTGGCGTCCTCATCTACTCGAAACTATGGCTAAATCTCGGATTACAGGCCACTTTTGACCAAACAAAATCGTAGACTAAAGACATCGAGCTTCTATGATTTGAAAAGTGCTAAAGTTTGTGTTATTTGGAGCCCGCACGGGGCATATTACATGCTCGGGGAATGCCCCGAGCTATGGCTATAAGTCGCGCTAGGCTAACGGCGTTAGCCTAACGCTAATCTAAAACATTTCCGGAAATCCTCCATATGACACCAAAGTGCTATGGGTGAGTAAAACAACTTGTTTTATTACCGAAATAAGGCTCAGATTGTAAAAAACATTACTTTTCCTTTAATCTAAAAACTTATCAGGCATCGTGTCACCAGATTCCGCCATAGACATAAATGTAGAACCCACTTGTAGCCCATTCAAATTTTAATAGGTGGTGGTAATTATTTTCACTTATAAAAAACAAACTGCACAACGTTGTCCTTTACAAATGATTTTATTCATGATAATAGTAAGAAGCCTCTCCTCTGATTTTCAAACAGATTAAACTATTGGATCACGAGGTACATAAAAGAATTGTTAGCCCCTTTTACATTGATTTTAGGAAGTTATTTTTACGTGCTTTTTTCCCTACACAAAATAAAGATTATACTGAGATCCTTCCATTTAAACGAGGACCGTAACTCTGCATGCAAGACTAATAAAAAGAAAAACAATTAATTTGGTGATGGCTACTGTTTAAGTTTGTCTAATACCAATATAAGTGACTACAATTAACAGGGACTTTGTAGAAAATAAGGTTAATTTCACAGGGTTGTCAATTTATCCAATGTATTTTGTTCATTGAGGAGGAATCGGCTTTGACTAAACAGTGGTTCTCAACAGGTGGATCCCAAGAACGCTGAAAAGTTGTTAACAATGACTGATATTGTCTAAAGACACACTGTGTAACTTTTCCGGTGGAGGGTTGGCCATGTGCTGGTCTCTGTAGTGATGTTATTGCTTCCTTGGAATGATTTGATTTAAGTGTGACTGCGAAAAACGTTCAAATATAAAGTGAACGGGATCACCTCTCAGGCCTGTAAACTCAAGAGTGTTGAAGTCAGCTGCTCAGTCTCCATGGTGATAGAGAAATTTGACGCTGTGCCGTCGATCACTCCATGGAAAGCCCTAGAGACAAACGGCCAGTGGAAACGGCTCTACCAGAAAAGTTCCACAGCGCAACATTAAATCTGAAAAAACATGTGCCATCAATATGATTTGAAAAAAAAAATCAAAAACGTATACACGTGGGCACCGTGATTGAGAACCACAATCCTAAAAACTAAAATCTAATAACTGAAATAAACATTTATATCGTATTTTTTTTTCTTTTACCTCCAGTGTTCACAATTTCATCAGAATAAAAAAGGTTCTTAAAACAATCATTCAAAATACAATGAGAAATTTTCAAAACAAACATTTTTAACCTGCAAAACTAACTCTTATAAACAAGGATCTATTGCAACAGGTTGGATAATGCGAAATGTGACAGAAGTGTGAATAGGTGCGCTCGACTACATGTAAGACTACTGTCCGTCAGTTATGTGCTTGTGCCAGGACACAACGCGTCTTCTCAGTCCAAAATCTTAAAAGGGCCAGTACCTAAGGAAACGCAATTTCCATCTGTACAAACATTAGGGATGGGACAAAACTGAATTTCCACGAGACAAGATGCGAGTTTGGGTCCACCAGAATGAGACGAGACGGTTCAGTTTCCAATTTTGGCCTCACAATTTTGTTTTTTTATTTCATAGTTTTGGTTCTAGTACTGTTTTTTGTAACTCACCAACATGTAAAAAAAAAAATAATCTCACTAAATAATTTTTCTCTTATGTGCACGATCTTGTGGCAATTTTGTCTCACGAGATCTACTGTCCCAACTGTATGAACTTTGAACAGAATCCTATTGACAAAACATAAATTGCAAATCGAACTGAAAATCACAATCACAAAACTCGATTCAGTACTTTGTGAAAAGAAAATGTCTAATGATTAATATTACCCACGCCGTTCATTTGAAAGGGAACGGTTTAGGTGACAACCATATGGAGGCAACTGGGACAGACAACTTCAATCAGGTTATACGATAAGAACCATCTAGAAACAGCTACCTGCTATCCCAGATTGTTGTTTCTCTGTCATGGTTCAACTTTAGATTTAAAGGTCCCATGACATGGTACTTCTTGATGCTTTTATATGTCTCCTTAATGGTTCCCTAATACTGTAAATGAATCCTTCCTCAAAATCAACACTCAGTGCATGAGAAACAGAGATAAGATGAGAAAGAGTAATTTTTCTCTCTCTGAACAGTCCATTATGGGACTTGTTGCTTGAATGCAAATGAGGAGGACAGAGATGGCCTATAGTAGAGGGTGGGGGCGTGGCCAAACTCTCCACTCTCAGCTGTGCGCTCTGATCCATTTCCGCGTTTTTGCGCGGAGAAGAGATGAGAAGCGTTCCATTGAAAAATAAACACATTTCCACAGAAAATAAAATTAAACCACTGCTGTTCAAAGGTCCAGAGGCTCAGATAAAGGACTTCCGAGCCTAGAAACACTCGGACGTGCCTCCAGGCAAATTTAAAAAACGCATTTTGCATTGCCTAGCGCATTCGCGGTCCAAACTCTCTGGGCGTGATTTACAGAGACGCTGAGTAGACACAGACGGGGGTGGAACTGCATTTTTCGAGCTGACGTCAATAAGGTGCCTTGTTGAGAATCGCCCGTTTGAGCTGTGTTTTTTTCTAACGCAGAAAAGGATCGCAAATGCTCAGTTTAGACATTTCGCAACTTTTAGCCATGGGGGGGGGGGCCTAAACAGGGTAGGGGAGCTCACATTAACGTTCAAAAACCTCAGAAAGTGAAAATTTCATGCCATGGGACCTTTAAAAAACAAAGTGGGCAGAGCTAACAGTTCATTCAAGTTTTTTTAGTCAAAATATCAGGTACAGGCCCTTTAACAAGAAAATCAGTTTGTGCGGTTACAATAGCGCAGGAGCAAAAACGGACCGTATACTCTCACTGGCCACTCTTCAAGGTGCAGGTAAGTCCCAAATGTACTTGAAAATTGATATCGGAGGATTTCCCCAGAAAGGTGAATTTGTAAACTATACACTATAATTTAAAATAGATTTGGTCCTTGCTATAGATTTTTTAAGTCTTATCATTGGTCTCGGCAAATATCTGTTATGCGGATATCGTCTCCAAAAATCCATATTGGACCATCCCTAATCCAGTTAATCCAGCAGGTCATTTTCAATCTAAAAATACTAGTCTGGGGGAATGAGGGATTACACCGATTTCACAAGGTACAGCTGTTTAAAGGACAAGTAGTTCATAGTATCTTAATCTAAATCCACACATCCATTCTTGGATTGTTCACTCATCGAAAACACGCCTGAAGTGGTTTTATGTTTGGTTAATGTTGTGATCTCTCTCTCTATAAACCCTTAAACGTTCCTTACGGGAGTTTGAATACGCTTCAAGGAGCGAAACTATAAAAGGTAACGCGGTGATCTACGTATGCAACGTATTAGCAATTAAACCAGGTCAAAACATCTGCAATTTTAACAATTCATTTAAATCTACCCTACACTTCATTCTTAAATTATAGCCGTTTTAATAATGTTACGACAACGCAGAAAGAGAACCCACTGACATGTTGATTCCTGATACTTAGAACAGCAAATTTCCAATATTCTTAGCTACAAAGCAAGTTGCACCTAATTAAGTGGCCAGTGACTGTATATAGATAACCATGATTTGCTTAAGCTCCTATGTAGTTTCAGTCTGTTTAGTCAAATAGGGAAAAATCTGGCACACGGAAAGGATAAGTACGTTCAATAGTAAATCTTTGTTACAATATCATTAAGTTCTACCTTTGTTTCCGAGTACAGTATTCACTCTCACTTAAGGCCGAACCAATAGAAATGAATAGACACATTATATACAGCAATCACGTCGTAGTATTTGGGTAGAAAAGTTGTAGTCGACTCAAAAAGTTTTTTTGTGCCTTGGCCTATGACGCGGTGGACAAAGCATCGCAGAGGGAAGCATTAACTGCCTAGAGTTCCTAAATATTACATACTGTTCAATATACAACTATCAGGCAAAACATTACGACCATCTGCTTGTAATTCTTATAAGTCATTGTAACAACAGACTGTGTGCTCAGAGGGGTACCAAACCGGGACTAAACCAGGCCTGAGACAACCCTGACTGATAATGATCACTGCAGATCAGGAACACCCAAAATAGCAGTACTAAACTAGGAGTAAACTAGGTCCAACACAGGACTAAACAGGCTATACCAGGACTAAATCAGATCTTAATCACTTCTCCTTGATGCTGAGCACTGTAGACTGGATATACTCATAATAGCTGTACCAGACAAAGACTAAACCAGGTCTAAACCGGGAGTAAACCAGGTCTTAGGCACCTTAAATAGATACTGACCACTGCTAACTTGGACCACACCACAAGATCCATACCTTAGGGAGGACTAAGCCAGGTCTAAACCAGGACTAAACCCTGGTCTGACCCTGATACTGACCACAGCAGACTCAAATCCCAATCTCTTTTTAACAACTTTGCTGACAAAATATTCACTTGCTTTCCATGGTTGTAATGTTTTGCCTGATTGGCTTGTATACAGTAAAAATACTCATCAAAAGACAACAGCTAGACAAGGAAGTTACCAGCACTGGGTAACTGAGACAGTTATATAAAAACAAAATGCTGCTTTGCTGTCTTCTTCTGATCCACGATTCGTAACGTTGAGAAAAAGGCAAAATGAAAACCAACAACACTAAGGCCACAAGATTTTGAGTAACCCCACTGAACTTACAATGTTTTGTACAGTAGAAGTGGTAGCACTAGCCTAGGGTAGCCTACCTTCACTTCAAGACCAGGACTAAAAACCACTCAAGATTTTGTTCTCTTGAATGTGCAAGGAAGGACTGGTCGACGGGCTCCCAACAAAGACGCTGTATTTCCTGATGCAGCAGCGAGTCACGTGACCAGAGCCAGCCAACAGGAGTCCAGGAAAGGCGGCGACGCCACATGGCATTACGTGGCTACAGCCAACAAGTCGCAGTCCAGAATCATCACAACAGGACGACATTGCTCACTTTTGGAGGCCCGGAAGTTTACAGTTCGAAGCACTGGTGGTTTCTTATGTACAACATTTCTGCATTCATTTGAACCATCTGGGCCACGCCATTACGAAAGTGTTATAATGACAACTCTTATTTACACTGCTGAAACTGCAACTGAAGATACATTTCGAACTGTTTTGAATGCAGTTTCAACTTTCACTTAAGTAATGGTTGTTGGTTGTTTTCAGTTCAAACCGAGCTTTCCAAAATGGTTCAAATACGTTCCACGTGACCAAACTTTGCTAAGACGTCCTTCCTCTTCACTAGTACCACCAGGAAAAGACAATTCACAATAATAAAAAGATTTCCGCAAAGAAAATATAGATTACAAAACAGGAACACTTTTGTATACAGTTTGTAAAAATTTGGGGTGAAAAAAAAAACTGTAAAAAATAAACAAATCAAAATTTGTCAGTATTCTCTTCTCTCTTGGAGCTGCTCAGGTTTTGTCTATGGCGCGCACCCCTGCCTCAGCAACGAGGAAACCCTGTGGCCTGTCCCACGTGGATCCAAGATGGCGGCGGGGCTATGTGTCAGACAGCCAGGCGTCCTGGAGGGGGGTGAAGGGGGCTCCATGTTGGGGGGGCAGGAGGGGGGTCCTGAGGGTAAGGTCGAGGCTCACAGCACTGAGGCGTCTCCACTTTGGGGACGCTCCGGCCCTGACACAGACGCCGGTGACGCAACAGTCTGTCCGTCCGTGAGAAGTTCTGAGGACAAACAACAACAGGCACTTGTTATAAAGGTATGAACTATTTCAAAGTATTTCAGGGGTGTCCAAACTTTTTTCATCAAGAGCCACATATCAAAACACAGATGGACCGGAGGGCCAATCAAGGCCTGGTGTCAATACAGTCAGTAATTCAAATATGTGCAACTTCTAACAGGTTAGAAGGGGCCATCAGACATTTATTCATGTTTAGATCCTCAATAGAACCTATTTAAAGGGATATGCCACCCCCAGGTCAAACTTGGGCATCTCCCCACAGTCCAGAGACTAAAATAAGTGGTGGAAAGCGTTTTTCTGGTGACGCAGCCATTGTCCAGGTCTGTCAGCACTGACCGCCGCGGTATCTGCAGCTACTCCGCGTTAGACTGGAGTCTAACGTCGCCAGAGAAAGGAATTAATTTGCTCATTGCGTTTCCCAATTACTTTCTGTGTAGTGCGCATTCATATCGAGTGCAAATAAATGTGCAAATCAACACGGAGAGCTTTACTTGGTCATTTTGGGTCGAAGCACACACCACGCTGACAGGGGAATCCCAGTTACGCACCAGGAAGGGAGTTCCCCTGTTACGCAGCGTGCTGTGTGCTTCGGCTGTGTTTTTCCGCACTGAAAAATAGTTCCCACCCAAAATGACCAAGTCAAGTAATTGGGAAACGCATCGAGCAAATTAATTCCTTTTGGCCGAAATCTTTCTCTGGCGACGTTAGACTCCAGTCTAACGCGGAGTAGCTGCAGATACCGCGGCGGTCAGTGCTGACAGACCTGGACAATGGCTGCGTCACCAGAAAAACGCTTTCCACCACTTATTTTAGTCTCTGGACTGTGGGGAGATGCCCAAGTTTGACCTGGGGGTGGCATATCCCTTTAAGTAGCTTTTCAAAAAAGTTACAGCAAAAGCCCGAGGGCCAAAAAATTTGCCTGAGGGCCATGTTTGTTCCCCAGGCCATAGTTTGAATCTAAATGGTCAAAACATTTTCACAATTTTATAGCACTTTTCTACCTTCAAGGCACTCAAAGAACCACTCACACACATTCACACACACATTCACACACACATTCACACACCTACGTATGAAGACACTGGAGGCAAGGGGAGTTAAAGGGATAGTGCGTTTTTTTATGTGAATCTGTATGGCGTCCTCTTCCGCAGTGTCGTCCATTAACACTGACTTACCGCTGACCGTGTCCTGTGAGCCGAGTCCTGCCCGGTTCTGGAGCTGACGAAAGTAGTTCCGGCATGTTAGCAGGGACATTTAATAAAGCTTGTTTTTCTTCTCAAAACAATATTTGTCCAAAAAGTGATATATTTGTGTCACAAACAGTTGTCCACGAAAAAGTCAGCAGTCAGAATCGTTTGGTGCTATTTTCTGTCGGTTCGTATCACTGCGCGCCTATTAGTATTATTAAGTATTATTAGCCTGTTCACATGTAAGTGGATGTTTACAAGTGAACTACTTTCGTCAGCTCCAGAACCGGGCAGGACTCGGCTCACAGGACACGGTCAGCGGTAAGTCAGTGTTAATGGACGACACTGCTGAAGGGGGCGCCGTACAGATTCACATAAAAAAAAACAACGCACTATCCCTTTAAGTGTCTTGACCAAGGACACGATGGCAGTATTCATCTGTGGGAGCTGAAATCGCACCACAAACCTATGGGTCAGTGGATCTGACCGCTCTACATGCACAGCGTCAGTGCTCCACATACTTTGATCCTGGTGCAGCTTGCCATCTACTGGCAGCAGAGGGAATTACCATGTGGAAATCTATTAAACGTATTAATTAGGAACATGTCCGGACATGCTGCTGTCAGTATGCAACAGTAATGAACGTTAAATTACAGCAAAATTGCTTAAACAACATGAATTTAAAAACTGTGCAGGGTCTCTACCTGTAACATCACAATCTACTCCAGGTATGTTTTTAAAGGAGAATTAATGTTTTTTTACAATCTGAGCCTTATTTCGGTAATAAAACAAGTTGTTTTACTCACCCATAGCACTTTGGTGTCATATGGAGCACTTCCAGAGATGTTTTAGATTAGCGATAGCCGTAGCGCTAATATATGCCCCGAGTGGTCTCCAAATAACACAAACTTTAGCACTTTTCAAATCATAGAAGCTCAATGTCTTAGTCTACGCTTGCGTTTGTGTCAAAAGTGGCCTGTAATCCGAGATTTATCCATAGTTTCGAGTAGATGAGGAGGCCAGTGCGCATGTTCGGAGTCACAGTTTATTTCGCTCTCAGCTCCCGGGACCCAAACATGAAACACAAAGCTGTAAATTATGGATAAATCTCAGATTACAGGCCACTTTTGAATCAAACGAAAGACTAAGACATTGAGCTTCTATGATTTGAAAAGTGCTAAAGTTTGTGTTATTTAGAGACCGCTCAGGGCATATATTACATGCTCGGAGGATATATTAGCGCTACGGCTATCGCTAATCTAAAACATCTCTGGAAGAGCTCCATATGTCACCAAAGTGCTATGGGTGAGTAAAACAACTTGTTTTATTACCGAAATAAGGCTCAGATTGTAAAAAACGTTAATTCTCCTTTAATGAGGGAACAATATTCTAACATGGTAAGCTCAATTTTGACAAAACACGTGTTTTTGAAACTAGAAAGCTTTTGATTGTGTATGCATGGCCCCAGGGATATAGTTGGGCATGGGACGTTTTTGTCCTATTGATACTTTGCAGCTGATATCTGCCTCTCAAATTAGGCTTTAATCTGATCTTTCTTTTAACATGATGTGACCATAATGAAGTGACTTAGCTGGAAATACAGCAGGTAAGATGATTTGTGCTTTTAAACAAGCTCCTTTCGAATAAAATGACAGTCACAAGCTAGCTAGCATTAGCCAGTTTTTCAGTTAGTCACCCTCACTTTTTTGTTGAAAATCGATTACGTTTGTTGAAATCCCTGTGCTCAGAGTTTATATCTATGTGCATGCCATCAACATTCTCTGTTAGTGTTTAGCTAACTCTAAGCACTACTGTCTCAAACTCTTTAATCTGAGCTTTATTTGAACACAATCTGCCCAGAACAAGCTGAATTAATTGGAACGTAAAATAACAATCACAAGCTGGCATTAGCCAACAGTATTTCAGTTACTCTCTGAGCTTTTTGTTGAAAATCAAACACCTAAGCAGGATTACAGGCACTATATTGATCACAGGCTCCTGAAAATGTGATGTTTAAATCTAGTTTGTATCTTCTGTTTATCTCAGTATGTGGTAACATGATGGTGAACATTCCACCAAGAGAAATGCATGTAGAACACCCCCAGTGTGGTGTCACTGCAAAGTATTAAAGGTCCCATGGCATGAAATTTTCACTTTCTGAGGTTTTTGAACGTTAATGTGAGCTCCCCTACCCTGTTTAGCCCCCCCCCTCCATGGTTAAAAGTTGCGAAATGTCTAAACTGAGCATTTGCGATCCTTTTCTGCATTACAAAAAATCAGAGCTCAAACGGGCGATTTTGAACAAGGCACCTTATTGACGTCAGCTCGAAAAAAGAAATGCAAATGCAGTTCCACCCCCGTCTGTCTGTACTCAGCGTCTCCGTAAATCACGCCCAGAGAGTTTGGACTGCGGAGGAGCTACGCCATGCGAAATACGTTTTTTTATTTGCCTGGAGGAACTTGCGAGTGTTTCTAGGCTCGTAAGTCCTTTATCTGAGCCTGTGGATATCTGAAACAGCAGTGGTTTCATTTTATTTTCTGTGGAAATGTGTTTATTTTTCAATGGAAGGCTTCTCATCTCTCCCCCCGTGCAAAAACACGGAAGTGGGTCGCGGAGCGGAGAGCTTGGCCACACCCCCACCCCCTACTATAGGCCATCTCTGTCCTCCTCATTTGCATTCAAGCAACAATGCCCATAATGGAGTGTTCCAGAGTGACATTTATGACTCTTTCTCATCTTATCTCTGTTTCTCATGCACTGAGTGTTGATTTTGAAGAAGGATTCATTTACAGTATTAGGGAACCATTAAGAAGCCATATAAAGGCATCAAGAAGTACCATGTCATGGGACCTTTAATACTCTGTGTGCAGACTCACTCGTGTATACTGTATATGTGTGTGTGTGCAGACTCACCTGCTGGCAGCGCTCACACTGGTAGGGTTTCTCTCCGCTGTGCACCCGTTTGTGCCGCTCCAGATGGTAACGCTGGATGAACCTCATGTCGCACATGTCACAGGCAAAAGGCTTCTCTCCTACAGCACAGGGCACAGTCAATGCATCAGCACACACAATCCACTCAAGCTAGCCAAACACAATCAGCAGTGTGTCTGGTTTATAAGTAGGGATGGACATTATACCGATGATAATAATACTGGCCGATATGTGGGATTTTTTTATATATTGGACAAATTCCTCGGATAGTTTTTCTAAATCTCTGTGTGCCCATGTGTCAGTCTGTTTGTCCTCAGATTGGTCTTTTGAATCTAATGAGTGAGTTACATAGAAAATAGAATAAAATAGTGAAAAATATATCAGACCATCCCTATTTATAACAGTTTTAATATAATTAAAACATTTCAGAAGTGAGTGAGGCCTGTCATCAACTCATTATGTGTATTTCAGAGTGGACTTCAGTGTTCTGGTCCAGATGAGCAGCACCATAAACCAGGGCAGTTTGGGTCTGGTTCAACATCCCATCAAATGACATGACAACCCAAACTCGAGTTTGTCGTGGCCTTGTCATGTGACATGTTTGCATCAGTTAAATCTACAGGAGGAGGTCTCGTACCCGTATGAGTGAGGCTGTGTCTCTCCAGGTGGTTACGCTGAATAAACCGCATATCACACATGGAGCAAGCAAACGGCTTCACCCCTACACACACAGAGCAGGCGATTAGCTCAACAACAGGAGCAACTGCAGCATTAGCCTAGCACTAGCATTAGCCTAGCATTGGGTAACTCAAAACAACATGGCTTTAATATCTCTAGTTTAAACACAGACTGTATGTGCCTACCACTGTCCACATCAACACCCATGACATACAAGGACAAAGAAGACATACATATTCTATTACTTAAACTCAACCCTTGGTGAAATGCACCAGCAACTAATAAACATCAAAAGACGTTTTCTTCACATTATTAAGATCAGTTGAGACATTATTAAGAGACTTAAATGTTGCCCTGATGTTAGCCCTGTACATTATTTAAAGCCTGTGCTGCTGTTTCAGACTTCAGTCTCCTTTGAAACAGAGCTGATCTGATGCCTTTATTCCTTCATTTGGAGTAGTGCGGCATGCAGAGGGCAGGACCCGTACCCGTATGAGTGAGGCTGTGTCGGGCCAGGTGGTAGCGCTGGACAAACCTCATGTCACACATGGTGCAAGCGTACGGCTTCACCCCTAAAACCATCAACACAGGATCTCAGTGCGAATCATTCTGCTGTGTGTCTGTCACTAATCACCATTGATGGGCTGTTAACCATTACTATCAAAATTCACTGCTTAGTATTTAGAAAATAAAAAGCATATTTAAAGCTTGAATTAATTGCCAAATGGTTTAAAATGCAGATCAATGCAATTGTCAGATCCAAACTAAACACAGACATGAGCTGATGATAGATCTATGGCCGGTGGGCGCCGCGTACCCATGTGCGTGAGGCTGTGTCTCTGCAGGTGGTACCTCTGGAAAAACCTCTTGTCACACATGGTGCAAGCGTAAGGCTTCACACCTAAATGCAGACAGCAGTATTACATCATAGTTCTGCCAGTGCTCACACAATACAAACATGTGGGCCAGCTCATGCATGAATAAGCCTTTTCTTTGTCATTATAAACTATATTACACACTTTATTGGGCACTTACAATTCAAATATTTTCAAAACACTGGAACTAACACATCAGATTATCCTATGCTGTCATTGCTACACCTCAGGGACTACCCACTTTCTCTGGATTAGTTTGAAGCACATTTGAATCCTCCCTCATCATAAGAGCAAATATAAGCAGTAAAATGAAGGTCAGTGGAGCCGTACCCGTATGAGTGAGGCTGTGTCTGGCCAGGTGGTAGCGCTGGACAAACCTCATGTCACACATGGTACAAGCATACGGCTTCACTCCTAAACGCAGAGCAGCAATTACTCACAGTCCATCAATAACAGGGATATATGTATATTCACTTTATATTGATGGGGTGCTAACCACTTTATCAAAAGTATTCTATGCAGCAGAATCCAATAACTGAAGTAAATTTGCACATCCACCAATGGACACACCACATAAACTGATGTTGCTGCAGAACTTATCAGTGCCCTAGTGATATAATAGCATAAACTATAATTATACACATGAAGATCTGAGGCGGCCCATACCCATGTGCGTGAGGCTGTGTCTTTGCAGGTGGTACCTCTGGAAAAACCTCTTGTCACACATGGTGCAAGCGTAAGGCTTCACACCTAAATGCAGACAGTAGGATTACAGAGCGCCTCTGGTATCAGGTGATAACAGGCGCAACTACTGCTTTATGGAGAACACGTATGAGACTATAATGTGAAACTATTGTCAAACTGCAGTGTAAGAAATGTATACAGCAAGGGTCATCACTGAGAATAGATCCTCCAAAGTAATTGTGTAAAAAGGGCTGAAGAACCAACGTGGGCAAACCAGAACTAAACAGATCTGACCACAGATGGTCCATGGTTTTAGCCTGGCTAAGCCAGACTCTGGGCACTGTACGGCAAAGTTTGTATTAATAAGCCAAAACTACCAAGAAGCAGCAGAAGCTCCTTGTAAGTTTGTTCACTTCAGTCGATTCAGTTTAAAATGACCAAAAGAAGTTTTTGTGTCACCTTTTTAAAGCTATTGTACTACTCGTCTGAATTGTTTCCTTCATGTACTCTCATCGCTCATAAAATAAATATTTGATTTGCAGTGTTTTGAGTCAACACACTAATACAGTGAAGAGTCTGGCTGTGCCATTTTAACTATCAGCTACATTAAATCACACAACACATGAACATCCTAGAGCCCCTTTCACAGAGGACGCTGTTTCACTGAAGGTAGAGGAGAGTTTATGTGATATAGTGCACTGATGTCAGATTGGTGTGTCTACACAGCCTTGAAACACCAAAAACTGTTTGAAAGTAGTCAGCTCCTATTTAAATGTCAGCATTGAAAATAGCTCTTCGGGTTTGAGAACACTATGGTGATGTTGAACAATACCAGATGATATAATGAAGCTTGGTTAGATTTCTACACACCACTTCCTGTGAATACCATGATGGATCCTCTGTCCACTGGAGTAGTAATGCACGGGCTGGTTTGGCTAAGGGGTCTCTTTACCGGCCTAAGCCACTTGAGGTGGGTAACACTAAATGGAAACGTCAGAAGCTGAGTAAAGGTGTGCCAAATCAAAGAGATTAAGGCTGAGATGTACCAATGGCAAAGGCCTAAAAGCTACACTAAGCACCACTGGGTTTAAGCCCTAGCACTTAGACCTTTACTCTGTAAAGGAGCAGTAAAGAATAATCATGAAAACCCTGGCCTTCCTCAGTGCCTGCTGCGTTCTCTGTGAAAGGAGCTGGTGTGGTATGGTGCCTCATACCAGTGTGCGTGAGGCTGTGTCGGGCCAGGTGGTAACGCTGAAAGAACTTCATGTCACACATGGTGCAAGCGTACGGTTTCACCCCTAAATGCAGAACAACAGTTATTTCTGCTGCTATGGTTCATGGCCATAGACTGTAAATATACATGGACATAGCTAGCCCCCTGGCCACCATGTTTGGGTGTGATTCGGCTTCATAGACTCTGGCTCCAATTTCCTTTCTACTGAAAAATTGTCGCCTCTCTCTGTCACTGCTACTGTCAGGCTTCTCAAGATTCAAGATTCAAGATTCAAGATTGTTTATTTGTCATATGCAGGATCAACACAAGGTCAACAATGCAATGAAATGCATTGTTTTGGTTTTAACCCACTCTACATGATCTTGGCGTTTTCAGTTGGCCATTTTGACTGTAAACCAAGAATAAAAAATCAATCATGTGCCTTCTTTCCCCAAGGTTGGCGTAGGCAAAAGGTTTGATTGACTTTTTAGCCTCGTTGCTAAGTGCTCACCATTTGCCAAAGGGGTGAGTACCTTCAACAACCTCACTCCTGACTGGTTCTTTGGTTGCGCACTTGGACTTACAAATATGGCTCCAAAATTAGCCACTACAAATGCAGGCCTCAGTAAGCTTCATTTGGCTGGCACTTTGAGGGACATCACAATATCTCATATCCACTCTCATATGTAGCCTATGTTAATGACCGATGTCAGGCCCTGGGCTAAGGTACTAAAACATCTGCATTGAGCTTAAGAGTCCCTTCTGCACAGAATATGAGCGGGTGGTTCATGTTACTGTTAACTCTATAAAGCAGTGTGAGAGCAGGGCCTGTGTAACAGTGGCAGCAGTGATGGGACTGGAGCATACCCATGTGCGTGAGGCTGTGTCTGGCCAGGTGATACCTCTGGAAAAACCTCTTGTCACACATGGTGCAAGCGTACGGCTTCACCCCTACACACACAAAGGCTTTAGCACACACAAGGCAACTGCCAAAAATGATCTGAACTTTACTGAAATATCAGTTAGTCAAATATGAAGGTCAGATTTCCAATGTGGGCTATCTCCAATTTCCAGTATTCTTCCGTTATCATTTTAAATCTTCGCCAACGGTTCAAATTCCGACAATTTAGAAAATGAAAAAACGTAGCTCCAAATCAAAAATAAGAACACCTAATTAGATTCCTCTTTAATTTCCAGCCAAATCAGCCTGAATCGTCCACAGAATTTGCCACGTGCCTGCACTCGGAGGCAAGACAATTTTAGGCAGTTGTTGGACAACTATTCAAATCATAACATTCAACATAGATAATGCATTTGTATGTTTCATGTAAAAATGCATCAAATACATGTTAATCCTGCATCTAAAATCATTTTACAACCATCTTACAATTCATCTGTAAATGATTGGTAAAGAGTGAAAGGTTTTTGAATGTGAAATGACACAATGCCCTGGTGGATGAATCAACTCTTCAGCCTCACAGATGTGGCCTGATCTTGGCATCTGGACCTAAAGGAGGAGGAGCCTCGTCCGACCCATCAGGGAAGGTCTGAACTGTTCAGCGCCGTCTCTGAGAGCATCTCGGATGGAGAGAACCCACAAGATGTTCTCAGAACTGGGCTGAGAGAGCGGAAAAGGGGGTGTCACAGTCTCCTCTCAGGGCCAGGTTATCCTGTGGATGTTTCAGAAGAGAGTGGTCTCTGTCACTGGGCTCCTGCCTCAGGTTCAGGGAGGTGTTCTGAGGCATTCTCCATAAGAGATAGGAGAGAGACTGTAGGAGTGACTGAGTATTCAGCTTTTTTTTATCATAAGACAGTCTCAACTCATTTGAAATGACCATGGGGGTATTCCATCAACGTCACTAAACATAGCGGCGCTTAAGTGATTAAGCCTCGTTTGAAAAAGCGTCACCTTAAACTTAAGCCTAAAGTTGTTCCACTAACACAGTTTAGCTGCACTTCAGCGGCGCTAACTTCAGCCAGGCTTATCCAGTCCTGGACTAGGCGCATGCACGGGGGACGTAAGAAGCCCAGAACAAGCGACTGTCGAAAACGCGATCATGTTGAAGATTCGGGCAGATTATTTCAGCGCATCAGAACAGAAGTTGCTTTTGGAACTCTGCAACACATTTGCAATAACCAAGGCGAGAGACATGACGTGGCAGAAGATCGCCAACTGCTTAAATGTGTAAGTTCTATAACAGTGCTGAATGTTGAGTTGTTTAAGTATGTTTTCACCATCGGTATCAAGACAAGTCCGTGGGGGAGAAGACTCACTACGGTTTGTCACGTGGCAGACCCTAGTTCGATACACAAGGAGAGCAGTTGATGTTGTAAAATGTTTATTTGTAGAGCAGTCTTGTCAGTTGAAATTTCATTTTACTGTGTAAAAGTATTTGCACCAACTAATATGTTAAATTGTGTTATCTTGTCTTTGAGCAGGAATAATGTGAAGAGGACTGTTTTGCAGGTAAAGACAAAGCATAAAAACATTTTGCAGAGTGGTAAGTAGGCTAATATTAATATTATTATTCAGTGAAATTAGTAATACTGTTGAAATGGTACCTTAATTTAATTTAAAATGAACAGTAGCTACCAAGCCACAGGAGGTGGGAGCCCCCCTCAAAACCTTTCACCTGCAGAGGAGCTGGCACTGGCCCTAAACCGGGGTCGCCCACTGGTGGAGGTAACTGAAGGAGGGACCCCATCAAAGATCCTTCCTGCGAGTTCTCGTGAAGAGTATATTCAAGGTATTCTCTAGACCAATGCTTGCCTCAGCTGTGATCCAAGCATTTATGTATTTTAATAGTATGCTTGTGTTCTAGTTACTGAAGATGGCGTACACTTGGACCCTCCTCAGCAGTCCTCCAGCAGTACCTTGCCTGACCCTCAGCAGTCCTCCAGCAGTGCCTTGCCTGACCCTCAGCAGTCCTACAGCAGTGCCTTGCCTGACCCTCAGCAGTCCTCCAGCAGTGGCCTCACACCAGAATGTCATACCTAATGTAATTTATTGTTTTATGCCTATTGATGGAAATTGATAAATAGGATTTCATTAAAGAGGCTTGCACAGCATCTCTGAAGCAAATTTGTTGAATCATTGAAATGTTGCATCATGGAGTGTGCCTGTTATTTGGCTACATTTTGTTTTAAAAGGTTTACATTTAACTGTATTCTCTGATAGAGATGTCACATAAAATATAGTGTCAATGTCGTTAAGTGAGAGTAATGTTAGGCCCAGCTGATATAAGTTCTATGATGATATGAATAATTGTAGGTTAAATGGCATTCATTCACATTTGTGTAATGTGTGGTGTGCCTATTATTATTATAATATATAATAATGACCACAGATGGTCCATGGTTTTTATGATAATAACAGGCGCACAGTGATACGACTCGAGAGAAAATAGCACTAAGCGAATTAGACTTCAGACTTTTTCGTGTGCAACTGTTTTCTGATGCAAATATATCCCTTTTTAGACAAATATTGTTTTGAGAAGAAAAACAAACTTTATTAACTGTCCCCGCTAACTTGCCGGACCTACTTTCGTCAGCGGCAGAACCGGGGCAGCAGAACTCGGCTCAGAGGACATTGTCAGGGATAAGCCAGTGTTAATGCACGACACTGCTGAAGGGGATGCCATACAGATTCACATCAAAAAAACATACTATTCCTTTAAGCGGGATAGTCCCGCTGGGAGGAGGCCACGGGGAAGACCCAGGACACGCTGGAGGGACTATGTCTCCCGGCTGGCCTGGGAATGCGTTGGGGTCCCCCCGGAGGAGCTGGAGGAAGTGTCCGGGGTGAAGGAAGTCTGGGAGTCCCTGCTTAGACTGTTACCCCTGCAACCTGGCCCCGGATAAGCGGAAGAAAATGGATGGATGGATCCCTTTAAGCTTATGTTGGAAAACGGGGTGCCTGGAGCATACCCATCCAGGGCAGCACAGAAAGGTGCCATGCCAAAGTAGTCAAACCCTGCACCTTGTGCTGTGAAGCCAGAGTGCCAGATGTTTATTTACAATGTCATCTTTGTGCACTGTAGTCACTAGAGCCCCCTGCTGGTGCAGTGAATATTTTGTCTTCAGTTCATTTTGGTCACTGTGGAGCTATCAACACGTGAGGTGAAGGAGGTGAGCTGTCGCCTTGACAGTGTGATGGGGATGAGGAGGTTGTGTCATTGTAAATATATCAAAGTAAACCTTGGATGAATCAATTTTATAAAATATTTTAAATGGTCATTGTGTCATCCCAAATCCCAAGTCTGAATCAAGTACAAATGTACCTTAAAACTGAATGTTCCCCACATAGTTCACAAACTCGAGTTTGAAGTAGTCATGTGACAGATGCATGCAGTTGGTCCCCTCTCTGTGACATACCTGTGTGAGTGAGGCTGTGGCGCTCAAGCTGGTAGCGCTGGATAAACCTCATGTCACAGATGGTGCAGGCGTAAGGCTTCACTCCTGTAGAGCACAACACACCTCAGTCCACAGAAACACTCAATATATAATATAAGCATGCACCAAATACAAGTGTTTTGAGATAGAACACAGTCACTTTGTCAGTGGACAGTCTTCCAACAAAGTCCAAGCATTAGCATATTTAAATAGTACCATACGTAAAGGTACTATATATATATATATATATATATATATATATATATATATATATATATATATATATATATATATATATATATATATATATAAAATACATATTTTGTGATAAAGTAGTACATAGTATTATTCAGGTTTGTAGAGGGTGCCTACCAGTATGAGTGAGGCTGTGCCTGGCCAAATGGTATCTCTGGAAAAACCTCATGTCACACATGGAGCAAGCGTACGGCTTCACCCCTGGATACAGGGCCAAACTTTAGCACGACGCACACATTTGAATCTACAGTCTGACCTCTGACCTCACTGTGCTCTTCTACATATATTGAAAATATACAACAGCTCCAACTAGTGTCAGTGAGAGGTAATGAAAGCATGTACCCGTGTGCGTGAGAGTATGTCGTGCCAGATGATATCTCTGGAAAAACCTCATGTCGCACATGGAGCAAGCGTACGGCTTCACCCCTGCACACACAGAACACTATGAGACATCACAGGACCAGGCCCTGTTCAAACAGTCTATGGGACCACCTATGATTCTGTCATTATGTGTCAGAGTCACTACAGTGAAAACATTTGTGTCAATTTGAACAAGTCCACTACAGTCTGAGGCAGCACAGTCTAGAGAGGGCGCTGCTGCGTACCAGTATGTGTGAGGCTGTGTCGGGCCAGGTGGTATCTCTGGAAGAACCTCATGTCACACATGGAGCAAGCGTACGGCTTCACCCCTGTGCAGAGGAGGCACAGATTAGACTGACTACTGCTTCTGAGGGGCAGTTCAGGGGAAGGGGGTTTGCTCACATTCTTTACTTAGATAAGAGTAGGGTGTACGGAGTATAATATATATATGTAGTATATAGTATAGTATAGCATAAAACACTGATATAAGACTAAACAAATCAGTGTGCAGTATAAAATAGCTGTGCACATTTTCAAATAATCAGTCAATTTACATTTCTAGTTGTGTAACCGGCTATTAGACTGCAGGACATCAAAGGACTTCAGTAAGGCCAAACTGAAGTTACTTGAATGAATGAAAAACAAAGCCATAATCAGAAAATGTGAAGTCTAACTACAATTAGGTGAAAAAAGCCTAACATATCTGATGGCAAAAACATAAAAATGATAGTGGAGCACGGTCTCATACCAGTGTGAGTGAGCTTGTGTCTCTCCAGGTGGTAACGCTGGAAAAACCGCATGTCACACATGGAACAAGCGTACGGCTTCACTCCTACACACAAACAGAAATATTAGTCTAGGTTTCAGGCTTCAAATACTCAAAAAGTATTCAGAGTCCAGAGCTAAAGTCATGTGCACGGTGTGTAGATGCAGTTAAAGGGCCTGTTCATTTATTCCTGTTAAGATAAATGCTCTTTACGTCATGCATTGCAGGCAAGCTGCAAAGTAAGCAAAAAAAATCTTTTCATTTTACTTAGGCTCCTGACAGGGTCACTTTTTTGTCCAATCAGAAACATGGGAAACCAACTGCCTGACAGTGTCTGATACACTTGGTTCTCTGTCATGATGCATTTTTCCAATATTATAAATTTTGAGTGGATACCCATTTTGGTCTATAAACTGGTATTATAAAACTGGCCAATGTTGGCCTAAAACATGGCCCAATATCTTGAACTTCAGTTTTTTTTAAACTTCTTTAGTCACTTTATGTAATGATGAACGGTTACAAAACACATTTGGACAATTTATTACATGCTTTCTGTGCTTAAAGGAAATAAATCCTATTTTTGGTCTCTGCCCTAGTGTCAGTTGATATCAGATATTGGGAGATGCATTTAAAGCCACAGTATCAACACTGGTATTGTAATAGAAAAATCTGGTGCAACCCTAAAATGAACAGTAGGCAGAGGATAACTACATGGAAAAAGGTGCAGGTGTTTCTGTGTCATGTCGCACTATCACAGCCACACAACGGTCTAAGTGAGCGGGGCTAAAGGTTCAAACTAATGGTTAGAAATCAGGCCCTGTAACTCGAGAGGAGCTCCAATATATGTGTGCGATATTTGCATTTAGTCCTTTGATGTCCATGCAGAGTTTTATGTGAAAACCAAACATACTACATACATACCAAACATACTTACTGAATTGAAACATAAAACCGCTCTTATACATGAGTAAATAACATTTCAAAGCTGCAGTTTCAAACATAAGTCTGTGTGGGAGGACAAGCCTTCTGACTTCTCCAGAATATGTACTGTGTCTGTCAAATAGCATGACATTGTTTTGCACAAAAGTCTTTCTGTAATGTACCTCCAATAGTCAGGCGGCGGAGGAACGGGGAACTTGAAATTGAAACTATATTCGACAATTGGTTCTGTGCACAACCCCGAGTATCTCTATGGGTTTTTTGCCAAATCACGCTAAAATAAATAAATACAAGGCAGTGGACATGGAGTTGTGGGTGGATGTCACTGACAACATGTTTAAAGGAAAATTAACGTTTTTTTTTACAATATGAGCCTTCTTTCGGCAATAAAACAAGTAGTTTTACTCACCCATAGCACTTTGGTGCCAATTGGAGCAGTATCGCAGAACTTATGTTGAGCCGTTCTGTTCTACTAATGATCCCGTATCCGTTAGCGTGAGTGCTCGGGGCATTACTTTGCGGTCTCCAAATAACACAAACTTTAGCACTTTTCAAATCACAGAAGATCGCTGTGTCAGGGTAGACTTTTAGTGGATTCCAAAATGGCCTGAAACCTGATATCCAGCTATAGTTTCATTTGATGACGTCATCAGAGAGGACAGTGCGCATGCGTGAACTCAGCTGTTTTGTAAACACCGCTAGTCCGAAAGAAGCTAACACCGCTCTGAACTTTACTTTTCTCTTGCGATATCGGGTTTCAGGCCGTTTTGGAATCTACTAAAAGTCTACGCTGACACAGCGATCTTCTGTGATTTGAAAAGTGCTAAAGTTTGTGTTATTTGGAGACCGCAAAGCAGTGCCCCGAGCACTCATGCTAACGGATACGGGATCATTAGTAGAACAGAACGGCTCAACATAAGTTCTGCGATACTGCTCCAAATGACACCAAACTGCTATGGGTGAGTAAAACTACTTGTTTTATTGCCGAAAGAAGGCTCAGATAGTAAAAAAACGTTACTTTTCCTTTAAGACTAAACAAAGGTGAATACTAGAAATACCGGAGATGTTTGTATCTCAGTGCTAATGCTAATTTTGAGGCATAATAAACAATGCCACAAACTGAAGTAATGTACAAATCTGTAATCAGATAGTCTTTCATTTCCATTTTAGTTATATTGTTTACTGTTATATAATATTTTACACTTATCTTTGAGACATGGTAAACTGTCCGCTAAGCTGTATGGTTTATGGTGAGCTCTTATTTTAGAATAGTTCACCAAATGTGCTATAGATGAGTTGTTTCTTTTGTGTGTTTTGTGCAAGAGTTTGTTGGAAATGACTGTCCACAAACCAAATGAATGTTAATAAAGACAGACCACTGTAGTGAGCTGTGTACTATGATATTCTGTAATGTATAATATAATGTAAAGGGTTCTTACCTGTGTGAATGAGGCTGTGTCTTTCCAGGTGATAGCGCTGAATGAACCTCATATCACACACAGCACATGCGTACGGCTTTTCCCCTGAACCAATAAACCAAAAGTTAGTCCTCAAAGTGTACTTTAGAAACATGCACAACATTCTAGTATCTCTATAGTTTAAAGGGCCCATATTACACCTTTTTCTGATCTATGTAATGTTGTTTCATTTTTAAAAATAGAGTTTTTTTGTGATAAAAGAAGAAATTCAATTTGTCAACTGGACAACGTTTGTTTGGTCGAAAACGTTTCGCCGCTCATCCGAGAGGCTTCGTCAGTTCTGGTTAGAGTGCTGGTAAGACACTGCTTATATCTCGCTGCAGGGAGGAGCTAACTATACTGCAGTTTTTCCCCAAAACTATCTCACCTATTTGTTTCTGTCTTTTGTTTCTCTGGCGTCTAGTTTAGCATACCTATTCATCCCTACACGACTGTTTTTCACACCTGGCTAGCCCTATTGTTTCTTTTGTTTCTTTTGATTTAGGTTTAAGAATAGAATTATAGATGGGAGACAAATTATGTCCACCCAAAGGACAAAACACCGAGCCACAAACAAAGCAATGTGGTCTACTCCATTCAGTGTCGTGAAGACTGCAGTGAGCGCTACATTGGAGAAACAAAACAGCCACTTCACAAGAGGATGTACCAACACAGACGGGCGTGCCAGAGTGGACCGTCATCTGCCGTACATCTTCACCTAGAAGCCACGGGCCATTCATTTGAGGACAGTGAGGTTCAGATCTTAGCCAGGGAAAAGAATTGGTTTGAGAGGGGAGTTAAAGAGGCTATTTTTGTCAAAAAAGAGAATCCTTTTTTAAACAGAAATGGTGGAGTCAGACATAATTTGTCTCCCATCTATAATTCCATTCTTAAACCTAAATCAAAACAAACAAAAGAAACAACAGGGCTAGCCAGGTCAGGGCCAGAGGTGTGAAAAACAGTCGTGTAGGGATGAATAGGTATGCTAAACCAGACGCCAGAGAAACAAAAGACAGAAACAAATAGGCGAGATAGTTTCGGAAAAACTGCAGTATAGTTAGCTCCTCCCTGCAGCGAGATATAAGCAGTGTCTTACCAGCACTCTAACCAGAACTGACGAAGCCTCTCGGATGAGCGGCGAAACGTTTTCGACCAAACAAACTTTGTCCAGTTGACAAATTGAATTTCTTCTTTTATCATGGATTCTACCTGGACGACTGAGGGACTCTTCACGCATCTTAAGTATACCCAGAGTTTTGTTTTGTTTCATTCCACCTTGAGATGCCATGGTAATACAGCAAATGCTCCTTTGTGTTTTTTAAATTCCATACACCATCACTAGAATCATTTGGATAATTTTAGCCCTGACTGAACAAAAGGTAAAAAGTAGCTATTAACTTCAGGTTTGGAGATGTAGAGACTATCAATAAAGGGTTACTGTTCTTAAAAACACAGGTGTTTTTGATGAGGTAACAACATTCTAACATGGTTTAAAACTCACAAAAGTGATTTTTGTGCAATATCGGACCTTTAATTAATATGCAGCTGGAAAGCAGGTCAGATTTTCGGTGCTAGAATTTGCTGCTTAACTGTCCGATTGTAGATTTGTTGACCTGTTTTGTGGTTAATATGTAAGTACACAATAATAACCATGACCGGATGTGAACTTCAGGGGGCATTACCTGTGTGAATGAGGATGTGTCTTTTCAGATGGTATCCACTTCTAAATGCTCCATAACAGTGATCACAAATAAAGTTTTTCTGCACTTTTGATGCAGGGCCATTCTCGTCTCCATTCGGTCCCTGGAAAAGACAGATTTTGTTCAATATGTTTTTCCACCAACTCAAATGTGAAGCAAGCCCACTCAGATAGCTACCTGCCACCTTTATTTTGTTGTTTCTTCTGTTTTATCAGTAGCCCGAGTTGACAGGTAGAGCAACAGCCAAGGAACAACAACCTTTTATTTCCGTGTATTTAACCAAAATGTGTCTTGCCCCAGTACAGTAGTGTCTATTGTACATATTGTATAAGCAGCTCCTGTGGTCAAAATAAGTTTGGCGTCTGTGTCATCTAATTATAAAGCGTTGTATGGGATAAACAGGAAGTGTGTGTTAGCATGCCAGTTCTCCCCACTGGCCAAACTCCATACTGGCCTCTGAAAGTTGTGAAAAGAGCTTCTAAAGTCAGGGCAGTATATAATTAGCATAGTTCAGTCTTTAAAGGTAGTTTTAGTTTAAATGGAAATGATTAAAAGTAAGTGTTGTTTATGCTCAGGAAATTAACACTGAAAGCAGTTTTATTTGTTTTAATAAGACAAATTTTAAATGAAATTACACTTTGTATTTGTATCTTTATAAACCTTTAAAGAAACTATAATTAGTAAATAATAGCTACTTAGAATGAAAATAGACATTAAGCGACATTTACAGTTTAATTACATGAAAGGCGTTTATATGGTTCAGTGAGTTTTCTTAAGATTTTGTATTTTATTGGTATTTATAGCTAAGAAAGTGTAATCTTGTAAGTGGAGTTTGGGTCAGATATACAGATACTCAATAGTTTAGATTTGACCACTCCCCCTTTTCAGTCGACTAATCAATCGGCAGGACATGTCTTTAGTTGACCAAGAATTTCTTTTACCAACTACAGCCTTAATTTATATAACTGAAATTATACAAGATTAAATGACTCAAATAAAAATACATCTGTACCACTATAGTCTTCTCAGGATCTATGGGAAATACTGCCGATGGCCTAGTGCCCTGGTGCTACTGCCTGTTCCCCGTTCGACACAACTGCAGTTATTGTGCTCTGTCTCCTCTGCTCCCCTCCCCCCTCTCTTCTGCACACAACCTCCACCCCCGCCGCCATTTTCCCTCCGCTCCTCCCCCCATCCACCCACCCCCACACAGCCGCGTCTGCATGCATGAGAGCTCCCACCAGACACTCTAACCCTGCTAAACGGCAGAAAAAAGACATTCTCTAAGTCTTCAAATAGGGGTTTTAATGAATTATAGATGATAGGGTTTCTCTTTTGCGCAACATAAAAAGGAAATGAAATGTGGAAAAAGTAAAGAATTTTATATAAAAAACTCCCTATTAGAAAATTCTGATTAGAGTGACTTTGACTTTAAAATCTTAAATATGCTGCTTTTTACTGGTTAGAAATTGAGCTAAATTTGATCTAAAACAATAAAACCTGGACACTACATCGTGTACTTTTGTCTGTAATGTGCACTTTGTGGACATGGCCGTAGTGAGTGCAGTAGACTACTTTTTAAGCACCATACGCTGCAGAGTCCGGTGCTAAGATATAAACCACTGACTGACCTTCCCTCCCCTCTCGTCGTGTTCTCTCACTTTACACGAAGGCACAGTTTTCCTGTTCTTCTTCTTCAGTTGATCCTCATTCACCCTCATGTCCTTATCGTCCAGGAGTCGAGGGGTCTGGTACTCTCCCTCCTTTCGAATAAGCTGCAAAAATATTCAATGAATCAGTTCAAGTATTCCCAAAACACTAAATATCTGTTGAGATGTAATTATGGAAAAACACTGTAATCACTGTGACTGATATGACATATCTTTTTGTAACGGGTTCTGTAATTAAATGGTATTAACAGATTGAGATGATGATGAGGAGTGAAGTTTGAGTAACTACACTCCTGAATATCAGGTGTGACCTGCTGGTCAAGACTAATTAATTCCTATCATAAAACTGAAAGGAATGCAATTCCCAGGTTGGTGCTAACCAGAGGCGGACAGCTCATCCCCGATGGGAGGATCATGTGACTCTGCGGGGGTCGGTCAGGGACCTCTCTTGGTGGGGGACCATGGCCAAGTGGAGCCATCATCTTCTTGGGCGGAGCACCCATTGTACTGGCCTGCATCAGGGCCATGCTGGAGAGGACAGCCTCGCAGCCAAGCAGCCCCGCCTGGATAAAACAAAAAGAAAAACATATGAAACTAGATGAATGGATCAACAGGCTACAGTAATGTATATTTTTTCTGCCAAAGAAAAAAGTATTCAACATCGACAACATCCTGAGTGACACAACACTGCATTAGTGCTAATGACTTTGGTGTTTAAGACAAACCCATTTCATATGGTCGCGCACTGAGCTGCTGGGCAGATGGGACATGGCTGTGGGGAGTGTGGGCGCAGGGTCATCCACAGAGCGTCAGTCAGGATGGTCGGGGCTCATCTAGTATTAAACTGAGGAGAGGAGGACACAGTCAAACACACACAAGAACAACACCAATACAATGGAACAAATGGAATACATCATCATGATACAAATCCTTCAGGCATGAATTTACTGTAACAAAAATATAGCACTATAATATTAAATATGTACTTGATAGCTGCCTACGTACACTGAACTCTGAATCCTGAGCTAACAGCCAAATAATAAAGGATCTCCAACCGTCCTAAACAACTTCAAAGCCATACTATTGAGCTGTAATAAATGTCTTTTCCCTATGAATGTCTGAACAAATGGCATGATGGGAACACAAACTCATGGACCAATTTAACATCATCGTAAAAGCAATTAACAAGCAATACGTTCCCAGCGTGCACACGTCTCCTTCAAATGAGAACGTGTGTGTGATAATGATGTGATATTCTAAGTATTTGTGTGTCGGTTTCGTGTTTTCTGCACATGTGCTCATATCAGGGTGTATGCAGTAGTAGTAACAGGGTCCACGGTGCGCACTTGCGGCTACTTTAGCTTAGTTGCTTGGATCAGCTTGTCTTTTACTGCAACTTTTAGGAGACACTTAGCACAAAACTTCAACCTTTATCTTGTGTGCATTCCCATACTTCCACATGGGACTATGTATGCGACTCAATCACCCTCTGCGTCAGCTTTTCCACCTAAAAACCTAGAATCGAGGCTCAGCTCAGCTCCGCTAACTGCGCCGTGGCGCCCTCGCCCACCTCCATTTAGACGATCTGGAGTTGAAGCAACACTTGTTTAAAACCGTCCAAATGTAGGCTTATAGCATCCAAAGCACTCGATCTTACATAGAAGGATAACAACAACGCATTTGCAGAAAAAATGCACGTAAAAAGAGCTATCGTTCAGCTGGTAAAAGATTGAGCGATAAATGCATTCGTGATGGCCGCCCGCCTCCCCCTCCCAGAGAAGCTAGCGTTTGTTAGCCTCCGAGCTCTGGGCGCTGTTTTATTCAGGAAAACATTAGAAAGATTTCACCAACTACACGCCTATGTGCCATTCTAATAGACACACAGATGGATGCGTAAACGAACACTGATAGAATAAGAAAGTCCTGATATAAAGCGTAAAAGCCCGGCACGTACCTGAGCGCAGTCGTCGTGCTTTTCTTCAGCGCTCGTTTACAAACAGAGGAAACGCCACAGGAAGCTCCACTCCCCCACAGCCCCACAGTCTCAGAGCCCGCAGACCAGGCTCATCTTCAGCCTGCCCCGGCCACGGCCCCCGCTCCACACCCGCACACCGACCTTCCCACGGGCACAACCGAGGAAGCACCCTCTGTGCCACCGGGACACAGGCCTGGCGCGAAATATGCGTGTTTTTCTCTGGATTTGTGCAGAAAATGGCCCCGTGTCTGCGCCAGAACGAGACCGAGACGAGGCCGGAGAAAAGCGCTGAAGTGACGGTGCCCAGCCTGCAGAGGGCGACATTCCTCACGCATAATTCTGAATGACACACACGACACAGGCCTGTTTACATTTTAGAGAGCAGGAAATCGTTTACACATTAAAGTACAACCTTGCAGGTCATAGACATTTACCACAAAAATACACTGTAGGCTATTATAGGCCCACAGTGTTTTTTTCTGTGTGAATCACTCCCAACATTGTAGTGTAAACTAGACACCTGATATTTTATTCAGCACTTTGATAACAATACGGTGTCTTAGTGCAATATGATAGGGTTAAAATTGTCTTTATTGCAAATAACCTCACTCATTGTACAAAAATAGGATTAGTTTTCTTCTGTAGGTAATCTATGGGTCATCTATGGGAGACTGAGGTCCTTTGGAGTGTGCAGGCCTCTGCTCAAGACTTTTTATGACTCTGTGGTGGCCTCTGCTCTCCTCTACGCTGTCGTCTGCTGGGCCCCGAGCAGCACAGAACGGGACAGAAAAAGACTGAATAAGCTGGTCAAGAGGACCAGCTCTGTCCTGGGCTGTCCTCTGGACTCTGTAGAGGAGGTGGCTGAGAGGAGGGTACTGGCCAAATTCATGTCCATTATGGACGACACCTCTCACCCTCTGCACCGGACTGTAGAGGAGCTGAGCAGCTCCTTCAGCAGCCGACTGAGGCACCCCCAGTGCAAGAAGGAGCGCTACCGCAGATCCTTCATCCCCACCACCATCAGACTGTATAATTCTAACATATACTAGGCCAGACGTGCAATATCCTCCTTTTCATGTTGATGCTTGTTGTTACTATTATCATTATTACTATTTTCCATTATTATTATTATTACGTATTACTATTTGTATTATTTATTACTTACTTTATCCCCTCCCTGCCTGCATGCACTTTTTCCCTCTTGTCCAAATGTCCTGGAGCTACTGTGGCGAGTAAATTTCTCCTGTGTGAGATCAATAAAGGCTTATCTTATCTTATCTCTGGCAAAAGGAGAAATTCAATTTGTCAACTGGACAAAGTTTATTTGGTCAAATACGTTTCGCAGCTCATCCAAGCTACTTCTTCAGTTCTTCACATATGGGTCATCTCATTATATCTGATCTTGTCTGATAGACTTTACTACTGCATTATGGCTTTATCATTAAAGTAGTTTCTTATATTTTCCCCATATTTTAACTGCAACCCCCAAAGCTCAAAAGACTTAACGTAAACTTTACTTAAATATGTTTTTTATAGTCTAGATCAGACCCGGGCATTTCAAGGCCCGTGAGCCGTGAGGTTGCTTGGAATTAAGGAAATAAAACCTACTTTCAAAATTGTACATAATGCAGTTGTACTGATGCATTTGTACTGATGATCCTCTGTCGGACTTCACATCTCCACCTCAAACATGAACCTGACTTTGATGCACTTGTTAAAGCTCAACAGAGGCAACATTTCTCTCACTGATCAGAAAAAAAAAGCCTACACAGTTTGGCAGTTGGACAAAAAAAATGTTGTGACATGTCTTGTGTTATATTATTTGGCAAACAAACACATTGTGGTGTCTTAATAGAAAGTTAAGAAAGTTAAACTCAGAAAACATTGTGGGGTTAATGTGACTGAAAAAGAGTTACAAATGTTTCATGTTTACCATTGTTTTGAATTATTTTACTGAATAAATTCAGTAAAATAAAACCTCACTCTCTCATTACTTAATAATAACACAGAACTTACCAGCTTCTGTAAAAAATGCCATTTACTGAATTCAGTGTAGAAATAAAATTAATAACCCGGCCCTCCACAATATTTTCTGCTTCTCATTTGGCCCCTGGGGAAAAATAATTTCTCACCCCTGGTCTAGATATAGAAAGTGACAGAGATAAAGACAAGTTTATAGTTCTAGATGTGACAGTTAGTCCTAGAGTTTATATGCACTGACTGCAGTTTATTATGAAAGCAAACACAACACGTGGTAAACTGGTTTACCAAAACAACAATAGCTAAATACCTTATCTCTCTCCACCATCATGGATCTTATTTTCTAAACAAATGAAGTGCAAACATTAAAAAACATCAGCGGATCTATTTACAAAAGTCCTATCCACAAGCTTACACTGTTATTACTTCCTTGTACAGAAAGGTGAGTGACTCGCTGTCATAAGATCACACATGAATCATTTCCTTGTCTGATATTACTCCAACTATTTCACTACAGCTTATTGTGCAGAATGTACTGAAAAACAATTCCTCCAACTTTAGGCATTGGTCCCTTTGCTGGATTCATGAACTTTATATTCTAAATAGCTTAATAAGTAAATCCATATAATGCAATAAATAAATAAAATCACTTCCATTCTCTTCTACAGAATTTGACCTGATGACTAAATTTACCATTGTGGCACAAATAAAGCTTCTCTTATTTCAAAGGTAGGCCCCTACTTCACCTGCATGATTCCATGAAACAGAAAAGCTAATACCAAACTCTGGAAATAGATGTGTGTAATGCCATACTGTGGAAGATTATAGCCCAAGGAACATCATTTCCATGGAAATAAGCAGAAATTCCAGAGTCAGGTTTGTGAGGATGCAATCCCCCTCAGGTAAGGATGCATGTTTTTGAAGTTTTTCAGTGCAATAAACACAGTCAAAATAAAAATGAAAAACGTGCTTTTATTTTTGACTAAAATGTTACTGTGGTTTAAGTGTCCATTGTTACTCTAAACTTATCCATAGAAGGGAATTTGCCCAGGAGACATTATATCCTCCTGAGACCCACCCATTCATTTGTGTCCTTTATAGTGGACATCTTTTAAGTTTTGAGATAGACTGTAGTTTGTGGCTGCACTATGATTAAAATAATAATAATAATCATACGTGAAAAGTCCCTCAGTCGTCCAGGTAGAATCCATGATAACAGGAGAAGTTCAATTTGTCAACTGGACAAAGTTTGTTTGGTTGAAAACGTTTCGCCGCTCATCCGAGAGGCTTCGTCAGCTCTGAGCTGACGAAGCCTCTCGGATCATAATAATCATAATAAAATAAAAAAATAAAAAATATATAAATAAAATATGCATAAAAATAAAAACATATATATAAATAAAATACATAAATATAAATAATAAAATAATACATAAAATAATAAATAAAAATACATAAATAAATACATAATAAATTTAAAAGGAGTCTAAAAACTTTTTGAGGCGACTGTAAAACCAACCGAAAAAAATGTTTTTGTTAACTTGACATGGATTTAACACTATTACAGTCCATTACAGAGGACATGTTACAAAAATATGAATAAAAATAAAATTAACAAAATGTAAACGCTAAGGTGTTCATTTACCTCCAAATAGAAAATTAAAATACAGTAATAATAATATTCATTCATTTTCTTCCGCTTTTCCATTTTCTGGGTCGCGGGGGCAGCAGCCCAAGCTGTGTTCTGCTGCCCAGAACACAATGCACCAGCCCCATGAATCCTTCCGCAGGTGGTGGGGTCCACAGGAGGACGGCTCACATCACAACGGGCCTTGATGTATCTTCTGCCATGGAGGCTACCAGTGTCCACAGACACTGGGGGCGAGGTGGGGTTAAGTGTCTTGCCCAAGGACACAACAGCAGCGCTCATCTGTGGGAGTCAAGAGCGGGATTCGAACCACCAACCCCTGGATCACGACGCATATGCTCTACCAACTGAGCTATTGCCGCCCCAATATAATAATAATGACAAATAATATCCTCCTGGGACCCGAAGAAAGAAAAAAAAAAAGTGTATCTAAATAATAATAATAATAATAATAATAATAATAATAATAATAATAATAATAATAATAATAATAATAATAATAATAATGATGATAATAATAATGATAATAATGATAATAATGATAATAATGATAATAATGATAATAATGATAATTTAGATTCGGGTCCCAGGAGGATATTATTTGTCATTAGTTACACACTTGTTCACTTTGGGCGGTAGTGGACAGGTACGGCTGAATGATTCGCGCTCTGATTGGCTGACACATCCACGTGACCTGAGCCTGTCCAATCCCGGTGTCCGTGCGTGTCCCTCCGCCCCGCTCCTCTGCTCACACCGGGACAGACGCTCCTCTCCAGTGTCAGGTGTCTCAGTGTTCGCTCCGGCTCTGACTCCGCGGAAGTTTTTACAGGTGAGTCTCCAGCTGAAACTTCCACTTTTTACATCGATAAACTCACTAAAGCGCTGATCTGCCTGAAGTATCGTTTTACGTCAGGTGGGAGCGTGTACGTGCTGACGTTAACGTAAAGCGCACCTGCGTTTTTGACTGACTTTAGAAAAAGGTCGACGTCGTGCTACCAGTTTCAGTTTGTCTTCTGGCAGCTAGCAGGCACCTGTCTAAAACACTGAAATTAAGCACGATATTCATTTAATTTTGTATAAAATTTCATAGACATTTGCTCCCCACCCTCATGTTTGTGTGTACCTGCTGCACACCTGTAATTACATTTCTTTGAAGGCACTTGAAGGATTGTGAATAGTAGTTTTGCTTGGTGCTTAGAAAATATACAGACACTGAAATGAAAATACAACTTCTCCAAGCTCCTCAAACTATTGATAATAGGCTTTTAATTATTTTAATTTTTTTACGTTATTAGTTGAAAGCATAAAATAGTTACGAGTCTTTTATTTCATTCTAACCTCACAGCATAGGTACAGGTACAAAGTTGAAAACCAACGCCTGTTAATGAATATACAACTTTAAAGCTTATAAAGTTAATTCGTTATTGCATTGCTTTTGTAGACAGTGTAGTTTTAAATAGAACAAAATGGTAAGATGTTTTGGTGACGTAGCGTTATAACTTTTTGTCAATAAGGATTAAAATAGTAGTAATATGGAGTAACTAGGTCATCTTGTTCCGACCCCACCCTCTGGTTTTAATTAAGACATTTCCTTGAGTATTGTCTAGTTGGTAATACGTTGGTAGGCATATTTTGTGTTATATATGCTTCTTAAATATATTGATTTTTATTTTATTTATTTATTCTTTTACTCTTATTGTTGTAGCCTACCTAGACCACTTTATGTCATAGTTTCACTTTTGGCTCGGCTCTCTTTGACAGTCTAAGGACATGCAAAATAGCTGGACTAGCAGCTTTTTGCATGACCTGTATTTACTATGCTCCATTGACCATTACCTCTGCACCTGGTTTATAGTGTAACCAAAAGCTACTAGGCTAAGTTAAAGGTCCCATGGCATGAAATTTTCACTTTCTGAGGTTTTTGAACGTTAATGTGAGCTCCCCTACCGTGTTTAGCCCCCCCCCCCCCCATGGTTAAAAGTTGCGAAATGTCTAAACTGAGCATTTGCGATCCTTTTCTGCATTACAAAAAATCAGAGCTCAAACGGGCGATTTTGAACAAGGAAACTTATTGACGTCAGATCGAAAAAAGAAATGCAAATGCAGTTCCACCCCCGTCTGTCTGTACTCAGCGTCTCTGTAAATCACGCCCAGAGAGTTTGGACCGCGAATGGACTGCGAATGCGCTAGGCAATGCGAAATGCGTTTTTTTATTTGCCTGGAGGCACGTCCGAGTGTTTCTAGGCTCGGAAGTCCTTTATCTGAGCCTCTGGACCTTTGAACAGCAGTGGTTTAATTTTATTTTCTGTGGAAATGTGTTTATTTTTCAATGGAACGCTTCAAATCTCTCCCCCACGTGCAAAAACACGGAAATGGATCAGCTGAGAGCTCAGAGCAAGAGCGGAGAGTTTGGCCACGCCCCCGCCCTCTACTATAGGCCAGCTCTTTTCTCCTCATTTGCATTCAAGCAACAACGCCCATTATGGAGTGTTCAGAGAGAGAAAAATTACTCTTTCTCATCTTATCTCTGTTTCTCATGCACTGAGTGTTGATTTTGAAGAAGGATTCATTTACAGTATTAGGGAACCATTAAGGAGCCATATAAAAGCATCAAGAAGTACCATGTCATGGGACCTTTAAAGACAATATGGAATAGAGTTATGAAAAATTATTGTGCCGTAAGATCAAAATGTTCAAGATTGTTGTCCCCCCGTTGAATTATATTGTAATGTGTTGAGTCTACTCCTTCAAAATGGAGTTTGAAATTGTAGTATCGTGACAACAGTAATTTGCTACCGATCTGCAGTCTGTTGTGGCTAGATTACAGTGGACATCTGAAGAATGAATCATCTCAACAATAACAGTGTGCATAGATCTTTTTTTTTTTTTTTAAACTGAAAATAAAGCATAACAAATGTGTTGTAACAAAACTGCAAATCCATAATGAACAGGCTACTTAGTTATTTTTAAATTTTGTTTGTCTCAATATGGATTCCAAATTATGTTTTGTATCATCTCGCGGGATTTCTGTCTCTTGTGTTATCACCCTTTATATCGAATGATCTCGAAACACAAACAAGGACAATGACTTTTGAATTAGTGACTTAGTATTTTTTGCATGATGGTAGCAGTTTATAAGGAATATTTTAATATTTGTATAATGGCAATGTACTACAGTAATCCCTCGTTTATCGCGGGGGTTAGGTTCCAGAAATAGCCCGCAATAAGTGAAATCCGCGAAGTAGGACAACTTTATATTTTACAATTATTCTACATGTTTTAAGGCTGTAAATGCCTCACCACACACATTATATGCTTTTCTCAGACTGGAATTAACATTTTCTCACATTTGTCTCTAGTTTAAACACTCAAACTTTTATAGATTTTCAACAAAATGTATTAATAGTGACGCATGGGGGGGGGCACGGCTCCGGAAGCCCCGCCAGACACGCAAGGAGCACTGCCACGTCCCGGGACGAGACGCGCACCAACCCCTTGGAGAAGTGCGCGACACATGTTGCTCTGTCACGGATTTGTCCACAATAAACCCCTCCGATGAGGGATGAGGGATTATCTACATGGAGGTTAAAATCACCGAGTATCAAAACTCTCTCAAGTTTAATAATAACAAGTTTAACAACAAGTCTGCGAAATCATCCAAGAAAGAACGTGCAGGACCAGGCGGCCGATAGATTAAGATACAATAAAATGAGGCAATGTTCCCAACCTTAGTCATCTGCATCTCAAAGGAGTTGAACGCGACCGGATTCATTTGTCGTGTCCAGAAGCCATCCCGGTAAACGAACGCGAGACCGCCGCCTCGCCGTGCGGCCCGCGGGGTTCCAGTCACGGAGCAGTCCGGGGGGCACAATTCATTACGGTGGACAAAATCCTGTTCGCGTTGCCATGTCTCAGTCAGGAACATAAAATCCAAGTGTTCGTTGACAAACAGGTCGCTCAGTATAAAGGATTTATTCGATATGGAGCGTGCGTTAAGCAGGGCCATCCGGAGAGGCTGCGCGCGTTCGGACACTGACATGCACTGATCGACTGGACGCTCCGGACAAGACTGGACACAACCTCCATCCTTGATACAAGTGACAGGGCGAAGGACCCTCTCACGCCGCAGAGAAGTACGGAAAGATCTGGTCACAGCTCCGTAGCGGCGTTGGCTCCTATCCGACGCCCAGATAGGAACCGGTATCAGACACCGTTCGCTCCCCGCAGATCCAGTCCCGCTTGCTCGCTGTTTTCTCCGCCTGGTTTGTACACCTGCCACCTTCCTTTTTCTTTTGCCCCGGGGCTTAGTTAGCAGCAGGTACTCCGGTGATGACGTGGAGCATTCCAGTTTTGGAGGGAAAAACTGTGTACCTGGCCAGGTAACAGAAAAACTTTCCATATGTGCCTTGATGCGGAATAACGTATGTCTGTCATATTGAATAACAGCCGCGACATAGCCATTTGTTGACAGGGCTGACCATGCAAAATATAGCACAAGGAAAATCACAAAAATACGAGAAATAGTAGAGGTAGCAGAAGTACAGCCGACCATAGGCGCCATCTTGCTCCTGTGATTCCTCTCAACTCGAGCCACAAACCGAACACGCACAAACGAGCCGCACGGAGTGATTTAATCCTGGTTTAGTTCTGGTCTAGACCTGGTTTAGTCCACGTTTAGTCCTGGTCTAGTCTCTTAGCCAATCAGGACGCAGAACACATTGTTACACTATAAAAAAAAAGTTACACTATAAAAAAAAATTTGAAAAAAAAAAAATTTGAAAAAAGAAGCTGCGAAGAGTGAACCGCGATAGAGCGAGGGTTCACTGTATTTACATTTTAAAACATATTAAAGGGGTTCTGTGTAAAGAACAATGTTGGTATATTGTTTTGAGTCACAGTCTTTGAACAATCACCAAATCTGAAGGACTGCAGTTATTTTGCAGCAGGGTTCATCCTCTGATCCGAAGGTTGGCAGTTTGAATCTCGCTCTTGACATAAACATCATTGGTTGAGCGGTCAGACCCACTGTCTGAATGGGTGAGTGGGTTCCATGATGTAAAGTGCTCTGAGTGCCTTGAAGGTGGAAAAACAACAAATTATTCTCTCTTCGTGTAAAAAAAAAAATCACTGGTTCCTTGTACTTTTTCTGCATAAATAGTTGCCGCAGGTTCTGAGTGCAGTTTGGGTCAGACACACAGAGACACTCAAGACCGGAAACACATGACCGCCACTTTTATAAATGAGGATGTCTCGAACAAACAAATGACGTTTTTTTTTAAAGTTTGTTTGTTTAGTTTTGTTTTTTGTTTTTTTAAAAGATAAAACTAATAATAATTTAAAGTTACATGTATGTCAGTTTTGTTAGTGTTTTGGCTTTAAGTTATTAAAATGGAAAAAAAAAAAAAAAAAAGAACCACCACTCTAGAATGGAAAATATTGATTAAATAAGATTGTGTGTAGTGTAATTTATCAAATGTTTTTTTTGTTCTGGAATTTGTTCACACATATATTCAGGATCCAATTTGTAAGGGGGAGATTTCTCCCTTCTGGTTTTGATATCTCCACCTCTGCTAAATTATTTTAATATCTGGGGGGACAAGGACCTCATAACGATGCACTGTATTTGGGATGCATGGATCTATTGAAATATATATTTTTTATTCTTTATTTAACCAGGAAAGTCCCATTGAGATTAATAATCTCTTTTTCAAGGGAGTCCTGGCCAAGACAGCGGCACAGATCAATACAATTACAAAACCATTTCAAAAACAATTTAAGCAATTACAAGCAATAAAATGTTGCAGAATTAAAAACATTTACAAACCATAGATTTCAATTCCAAACCTTGGAGCAAGATTTTAAATTTAATATTGATAATATAAAGGATCGAGGATCAAGCTGGCCAAGACGGCGTCATCTGTTTGAGACATTTTATGAAAATAAAATAAATGCATAACAAACATATTCACGTATAAAACTCATTCAAAAAGGACATTAAAGGTTCCATGGCATGAAATTTTCACTTTCTGAGGTTTTTGAACGTTAATGTGAGCTCCCCTACCCTGTTTAGCCCCCCCCCCCCCATGGTTAAAAGTTGCGAAATGTCTAAACTGAGCATTTGCGATCCTTTTCTGCGTTACAAAAAATCAGAGCTCAAACGGGCAATTTTGAACAAGGCACCTTATTGACGTCAGATCGAAAAAAGAAATGCAAATGCAGTTCCACCCCCGTCTGTCTGTACTCAGCGTCTCTGTAAATCACACCCAGAGAGTTTGGACTGCGGAGAAGCTAAGCAATGCGAAATACGTTTTTTTATTTGCCTGGAGGAACTTGCGAGTGTTTCTAGGCTCGGAAGTCCTTTATCTGAGCCTGTGGATATCTGAAACAGCAGTGGTTTAATTTTATTTTCTGTGGAAATGTGTTTATTTTTTAATGGAAGACTTCTCATCTCTCCCCCCGTGCTTGGCCACGCCCCCACCCCCTACTATAGGCCATCTCTGTCCTCCTCATTTGCATTAAAGCAACAACGCCCATAATGGAGTGTTCCAGAGTGACATTTATGACTCTTTCTCATCTTATCTCTCTTTCTCATGCACTGAGTGTTGATTTTGAAGAAGGATTCATTTACAGTATTAGGGAACCATTAAGGAGCCATATAAAAGCATCAAGAAGTACCATGTCATGGGATCTTTAAAAAAACAGCCTCTTTTCTCTCAGTTCGGCCCAATGAGAAAAACGACATTTGTTCGTTCGAGACATATGTAGTTCCTTTTTATAAAAGTGGAGGTCACGTGTTTCTGGTCTAGAGTGGAGCTCTACTTTCCCCATATGGCTGCAGCCAGACCCCTCTGAGCGCTTTTGCCACACCCCCTTTCCACCAATCGATCGGCAGAACAATGCTTTAGTTTACTGAGAATTTCTTCTTTTATTTCAGCCCTAACTGTCACTTTAGGTTAGTTACTAAGACTGAACAATTTAGTAAAATTATCTAATTGCATTCTTTTCTGACTAGCATTGCGATTACAGCTGGATTTGCGATTTGTGTTTTTGATAAGACTCTGTTCAAAGTGCACGATTAAAAGACATTAAGAAGCATAACAAGAAGGCGGAAATCTTCACTGCTAATCTAGAACAAGAATCCCATGCATTTCAGTTAGGATATTTCATGAATGGCAGAGCTATATAAAGACAGATTATACTTGTTTTTATTATTAATTTGCCTTTTTATGAATACCAAAAAATAACAGATCTTAAAGGAAAAGTAACGTTTTTTTTTTTAGCCTTATTTCGGTAATAAAACAAGTTGTTTTACTCACCCATAGCACTTTGGTGTCATATGGAGCACTTCCAGAGATGTTTTAGATTAGCGGTTAGCCTAGCGCGACTTCTAGCCATAGCTCGTGGCATATAATATATTCCCCAAGCATGTAATATGCCCCAAATAACACAAACTTTAGCACTTTTCAAATCATGGAAGCTCGATGTCTTTAGTCTACGATTTCGTTTGAAGTAAAAGTGGCCTGTAATCCGAGATTTATCCATAGTTTACAGCTTTGCGTTTCATGTTTGGGTCCCGGGAGCTGAGAGCACAGTCCGCACATGCGCACTGGCCTCCTCATCTACTCGAAACTATGGCTAAATCTCGGATTACAGGCCACTTTTGACCACATGAAATCGTAGGCTAAGACATCGGGCTTCTATGATTTGAAAAGTGCTAAAGTTTGTGTTATTTGGAGACCGCAAACATGTGCCCCGAGAACTCACATGATGGAGATCGCAAATCTAAAACATCTCCGGAAGTGCTCCATATGACACCAAAGTGCTATGGGTGAGTAAAACAACTTGTTTTATTACCGAAATAAGGCTCAGATTGTAAAAAACGTTACTTTTCCTTTAACATAAGTCACGCACTCACTCACTCCTTTCTGCTGTTGTCTCATATAAACCCTCATAATCTAAATAAAATAAATAGAAGACTAAGACTCCGTCAGCTAATCGATGAAAGGCTTACAGCGCTGGTGACAATATTCTAAATCCTACAACTCTTTAATGTTAGTCTGAATTGTCTTACATGCTCTGGTGCATTCACAGACAGAAAACATTGTTGTAATGGGTCCAAAGTCTCAGGTCTGGCTGTCAATCAGAGTTCCACGTGACAATGTAATGAGTGGAACAGGCTGTAGCAGGTGGAACCCTCTATGCATCAGGGTGATTCAGTGTTCAGATAAGGCTGCGTCTGCACAAAGAGACATTCACAATGGAGAATTAGTGTGCCAAGGTGAGGTTTGTCATTTGTTACGTAACGTTCATAACAAGTTGCGCAACAAGCAGACACTCTATACTTTAATTTTACTTTGTATGATTGTATCCATGATCAGTAACGATATTAATTACGTGCTGTTTTCCTGAGGCTATTCTAAATATAGTTTACTGCAGTGATGTTAAAACCTGTGCCACCAAAGAAACTATTTTATAGCACTTGATCTAAAGCAGGACTAAACTAAAAAATAGTCAAAATAAGAGCAAATGTGCATAAAATGTACTCTAGATTAAAGGCGTGCTGTGTAACTTTTTGGTTGGGGGTTCCGTCACCTGCTTGTTTCTGTGGATGTGTCATCGCTCCTGGAATGTTCCACAGTATGACATTAAACAGCTCTGCCTTACATTTACTCAACTACAGGTGGTTTTATAGCTCAAAAATACCTAGAAAACAGGCATGCTGACTGTCAGCTTAGATTTCATGACTGTCCTGAATTTTTCCGGATGTCTGGTCACCCTAGTTAAAGGCAAAGTAACGTTATTTTACAATCTGAGCCTTCTTTCGGTAATAAAACAAGTCGTTTGACTCACCCATATCACGTTCGTGTCATTTGGAGCTGTTTGAAGAAAGTTATGTTGTAGCATATCCGTTAGCATTTGTCTTCGGGGCATTACTTTGCGGTCTCCAAATAACACAAACTTTAGCACTTTTCAAATCATAGAAGCCCGATGTCTTGATGAAAGATTTCGTTTGAAGCAAAAGTGGCCTGTAATCCGAGATTTATCCATAGTTTTCAGCTTTGCGTTTCATGTTTGGGTCCCGGGAGCTCAGAGCACAGTCCGCGCATGCGCACTGGTGTCCTCATCTACTCGAAACTATGGCTAAATCTCGGATTACAGGCCACTTTTGCTTCAAACGAAATCTTTCATCAAGACATCGGGCTTCTATGATTTGAAAAGTGCTAAAGTTTGTGTTATTTGGACACCGCAAAGTAATGCCCCGAGCAAATGATACAGCACCATGTTAAGGATACGGGATCATTACTAGAACAGAACGGCTCAACATAAGTTCTGCGATACTGCTCCAATTGACAGAAAAATGCTATGGGTGAGTAAAACTACTTGTTTTATTGCCGAAAGAAGGCTCAGATTGTAAAAAAACGTTAATTTGCCTTTAAGACGATATTGTGATTGGGCTTTTAATTGGGGATGGTCCCCGGGTCAAATGCAGAAAACGATTTCTCCTGTGTGAGATCAATAAAAAGTCAGTCTTCTAATCCTTAATCACTGTAAGGTGCTTTGTGTTACATTTTTTGTATGAAAAGCGCTTTATATGTAATGTTTGTTTGATTGATTGATTAATTGGGTGTAATGAGTGATTGTTGATATTTGAACTTTAATTCATACAAAGCTGTAAAAAAGATAAAAGAAGAAATTCAATTTGTCAACTGGACAAAGTTTGTTTGGTCGAAAACGTTTCGCCGCTCATCCGAGAGGCTTCGTCAGTTCTGGTTAGAGTGCTGGTAAGACACTTGCTTATATCTTGCTGCAGGGAGGAGCTAACTAGCTAACTACTTTCCGAAACTATCTCATTGGTTTCAGTCTTTTGTTTCTCTGGCGTCTAGATTAGCATACCTATTCATCCCTACAACGACTGTTTTTCACACCTCTGGCCCTGACCTGGCTCTAGCCCTATTGTTCCCCTGTTTGCTTGATCTAGGCATAAGAATGGAATTATAGATGGGAGACAAATTATGTCTGACTCCACCACCAAGGCTAGCCAGGTCAGGGCCAGAGGTGTGAAAAACAGTCGTTGTAGGGATGAATAGGTATGCTAATCTAGATGCCAGAGAAACAAAAGACTGAAACCAGTGAGATAGTTTTGGAAAGTAGTTAGCTAGTTAGCTCCTCCCTGCAGCAAGATATAAGCAAGTGTCTTACCAGTATTCTAATTAGAGCTGACGAAGCCTCTCGGATGAGCGGCGAAACGTTTTCGACCAAACAAACTTTGTCCAGTTGACAAATTGAGTTTCTTCTTTTATCATGGATTCTACCTGGACGACTGAGGGACTCTTCACAAAGCTGTAAAAAAGCTTCAGTATTGATGTGATGGGTAAATAACAGTTATAGCACAACTGGCTCTCTTGTGGCAGATACTACCTAAAGGCATAGCATCGATATCGGCATTGGAACTTTTAATTCTGGACTGTGTGTCTATAATAAAGCCTTGCTGAAGATGTTGAAATAATGCCACACTGTGGAACATTCCAGGCAACATTCCAGAGAACGTTCATGTTTTTAAGAGTGGGCTCAAGACTCACCTGTTTAGCTTGGCCTTTGATTGACTTCGGTCGTCTGTTTGCTTGTCTTTTGTTTGTTCTTTTGTTTGTTTGCTTGTATATCTGTTTGTTGCTTGTTTGTCTGTTTGCTTTTTTTTTTTTTTTCTTCCTGGCAGCACGGTGGCTGAGTGGCTAGCACTCATGCTTCACAGCAAGAAGGTTCCGGTTGCCCGGGCCTTACTGTGTGGTGACTGCATGTTCTCCCCGTGTCTGGGTGGGTTTCCTCCGGGCACTCCGGTTTCCCCCACCAACCTAAACATGCGCCATAGGTAAAATCCTCCAGCTTAGGGCCTGACCAAGACTAAATAACAAACAAAATCATGGGGATGGTCCCCGGGTCAGAAACAACTTCTCCTGTGCGAGATCAATAAAGGTCAATCTTCTAATCCTTGACCACTGTAGGGCGCTTTGTGTTACAATTTTGTATGAAAAGCGCCTTATAAATATTGTTTGATTGATTGATTGAAATCAATAACATCTCCATGGAGACAAGCCGGCACATCCACTGGAACAATGACACAGTACTGCACCTTATGGTTCATTCAGTCTCGTCTGTCATATTTGATGTGGTGAATGAGTTGAACGTATGAGCGTAGATTTGCTGGCTGCTGCTTGTGTCAGCTCATACAGTGATTTGTCTTGGTAATATCCGTCTTGTCTCATGGCGTCTCGAAGTGTCGCCCGAGGAAAAAAATTCTGTGAACTATGATGGTCTCACGCGTGGAAAATGTGGATTCGTTGTTTTGTCAGTTATTTCCTCATCTCCCAGCCACAAGTCTGGACTTGCTCCTCTGAACCACTGCTCTGTGCGCTAGCAACATGCACTTACATTTTTGTTACGCATCCGAGGTGAAAAAGCCACCACAACTACAGGCGAAGTTGGATTTTTTTACCAACTAGGCCTTCACTGTAACACATTTAGAACATTTAGAATCGCAATTGAATCGTAATTTAAATGAACAACGACAATTTTTCAAGTACCATCATTTCCTCCACAAACAACAAAATATCCTCTTATTTTTTATTCTGCATAAAAATGGCTAATTCTGTACAACCTGAAATGTGATTGTAGTATTGGTTTAAATTTTACTGTTTTTGTCCATTCTTCTGAACCATCCCTATTAAAATCTATTAAATCTTTCATCACAAATCAAATCACAATATAATTAGCTACACAAGACATTGTAAAAGTAACTGTCAGGAAGTAATTTATAATTTTAAGTCCATGTAATTGGAAGGACAAATCATTAAAGATGCATTGTGCAGCCTTGTGTTGATTCTGCATATGAGACATAAACAATCTTGAATCCTGAATCTTTTCTAGTGGAGGGTCATTGCTCTGCCTGGAATGTTCCACAGTATGGCATTAAACAGCTCTAACATTTATTTTTTACAGCTCAAAAGTATCTAGAAAAAGAGGAATTCTGACTGTGAGCGGGGTCACCTCTCCACAGAGCTGACCTGTAAGCTCTGTGGAGAGGTGACCCCGCACACGGTTGGAATTCCTGTTTTGTTTTTGTGTGTGTGTGTGTCTGGTTTGGTCTCTATGACGATAGAAAGGTTTAATGCCATACTGTAAAATATTCCAGACAAAGCAATAACATCTCCAGGGAGACAAGCATTTGGCGGACCCTCTGACAGAAAAATTACACAATGCACCTTTAAAGGAAAAGTAACGTTTTTTACAATCTGAGCCTTATTTCGGTAATAAAACAAGTAGTTTTACTCACCCATAGCAGTTTGGTGTCATTTTGAGCAGTTGCGTAGAAGTTATGTTGTAGCGTATCCGTTAACTTGAGTGCTCGGGGCATTACTTTGCGGTCTCCAAATAACACAAACTTTAGCACTTTTCAAATCATAGAAGCCCAATATCTTAGTCTACGATTTCGTTTGAAGCAAAAGTGGCCTGTAATCCGAGATTTAGCCATAGTTTCGAGTAGATGAGGACGCCAGTGCGCATGTGCGGACTGTGCTCTCAGCTCCCGGGACCCAAACATGAAACGCAAAGCTGTAAACTATGGATAAATCTCGGATTACAGGCCACTTTTGCTTCAAACGAAATCGTAGACTAAGACAACGGGCTTCTATGATTTGAAAAGTGCTAAAGTTTGTGCTATTTGGAGCCCGCACGGGGCATATTACATGCTTGGGGAATATATTATATGCCCCGAGCTATGGCTAGAAGTCGCGCTAGGCTAACCGCAAATCTAAAACATCTCTGGAAGTGCTCCATATGACACCAAAGTGCTATGGGTGAGTAAAACAACTTGTTTTATTACCGAAATAAGGCTCAAATTGTAAAAAAAAAAACGTTACTTTTCCTTTAATTAACTCATTGACTGCCGGTGACGAGTTTTCTCGTCATGTTGAATCCGAACGTTGAGTGCCGTGACGAATAAACTCGTCAAGGACGTTTTTCAGCGGGGGTTGCTAGGATACGACCTGGAGCAGCTTTGAAGGTGTAATTCACCCTTCCCAACCTGTAGGTGGGGATCTTGTATCATTATCTGCCGATAGGAGAGGCGGGAGAGGAGAGGAGTGTAGTGTGTGTGTACTGTGGAGTGCGAGTGGAGGCGAATGGAGTAAGATGGTGAGGCGAGTGAACCCGGAAAAGCAGATAACTGTTGATCAGCGCCTACGGAGCGGTTTGATCGCTTTTGGGACCCAAGATCCCGGATCAGAGGATCACAGAGACACGCAGCGATGTCGGGGCAGAGATCTGCTCTGGCTGAGGCAGGGGGCGTGTCCTGATCGCGCTGCGCGGAGCAGGGGGACTCCCTGCTCCGCTGAGAACTACGACAGTGCCAAAGAAGTTTACTGACTTGGATTCTGCTCTCCAAAGAGGCACGAGATGAGAAGAATTGAGTTTATATGTGTGTGTGTGCGTGCGTGCGTGTGTACGCGCGCGTGCGCGGCGCGCGCGCGTGTGTGTGTGCGTGTGTAGCTGTGTGTGTGTGTAAAGGTTTATGCATGGGCTTGTGTGTATGTACATATACGTATATATGTGTGTGTGTGTGTGTGTGTGTGTGTGTGTGTGTGTAGGTGCGTGTGTGTGTGTGTGTGTGTATATGAGTGTGTACTCTGAGCCTCAATATTGTTGTGAAGTGACAAAGTTCTATTTTATATGAAAAGATATTATATCCTGTAAACATCTCTTGGCACAATTGAGTTGAAGGATTCACAGAGCCTTATATTCTTATATTTGTAAATAAAAAATGTACTTTGTCATCAAAAATCTCTTTCTCTGTTATTTTAGATGTTTGAGGTGTCACTAAATCGATAAATATTGATGTCAAAGTCACTGATCTGCTCGAAATCCTTCTCTGAACTAAAAGGTCGTTTTCTCCATTTCTTGCTCAAAAACCAGTGTTTTTGCTGAAACTTCCCTATGTTCTACTATCAGTTATTTGAGAACCGAAAAGGTTAGAAACATAATTTTTTTTCCAGGTGAAAGAAGAGAGTCGACACTTTATTTTGATGTGTCCCATGTTTATATAGTCAAAGAACTCAGTATTCTGTGGGTCTTGGAAAATCAGTGAAATTCTACTGAAACCTGTGGCACTCTGGGTTTGGAATTCTGAAAACAGGCCGGCAGTGAATGAGTTAAGAAAAAAAATAGACCATAAACATGAGAATAACTAGATCATATCTGAAGTGTTACTACAACATGGTGTCTGAAAACTACTAAGAAGTACTAAGAAGTAAAAGTGACTAAATGTAAGTAAAAGTAAGAGGACCCACCATACTTGTTTTGCGTTGTTGTCTACGAATTAGATTTTCTGTGATAATCTAACATCCCTGACTTGTTCCACTGAAATGAAACAAGGTAACACAGGTATTTAGACTGGGCCTTCGCATTTCATATCTTGATCGGTAAATTACACAAATCTCCAGCCATACGAGGGAAGAAAAACACAGCTATAAGAAAATAGTGGAAGTACAGGAAGCAGAATATTGTCATGGTAACAACAAAAATATTGACTTCTTGAGCTGGGTATCTTACAGTTGTTTTTTCAGTAATACTATGTAAGCAAGTGGAGATTAGATTAGATCTGTGTTTTGTTTTGTTTTTAACTGAATGGTACTTTGCCACTGATGCCATCCACATTCTCTGGGGTGTGTTGTTGTTTTTGTTTTACACAGTTTGACCATGAAGAGTTGACTTAGTTGGAAGTGGAAATACTACTACTGTTTTGTGAGTAGTAGTAGTAGTTGGTGTCAGTTAGTAACTCTGCTTTTTTGTTGAAAATCAAACTCCTAAACAGGACCATGAACATTTACGTTGATCAATCTCCTGAAAATGTGTTTGACTTAATTTTGTATTTTCTTCTTGAGCTTTCAGTCAATCTTAAAAGTTTTTGGACAGTGTTTGCTAAAGTGTGCATTTTGTCGCCATAGGAACTACTAAACACTCCTCCATAGACATACTTGTAGAACACCTCCTAGCATGATGTCACTGCAAGACACACAGGTTTAATACCTTACTGTGGAACATTTCAGGAGATGAGCAGGTGGCAGAACCTCCACCAGAAAAGTTGCACACCTTTAACAATACTACGTACAGATACGGATACCTGAACAATACCTCTGTATTAGGTTAGTATTAGTTTAAAGGTCCCATGGCATGAAATTTTCACTTTCTGAGGTTTTTGAACGTTAATGTGAGCTCCCCTACCCTGTTTAGGGCCCCCCCCCATGGCTAAAAGTTGCGAAATGTCTAAACTGAGCATTTGCGATCCTTTTCTGCGTTAGAAAAAAAACACAGCTCAAACGGGCGATTCTCAACAAGGCACCTTATTGACGTCAGCTCGAAAAATGCAGCTCCACCCCCCATCTGTGTCTCTACTCAGCGTCTCTGTAAATCACGCCCAGAGAGTTTGGACTGCAGAGGAGCTACGCAATGCGAAATGCGTTTTTTTATTTGCCTGGAGGCACATGCAAGTGTTTCTAGGCTCGGAAGTCCTTTATCTGAGCCTCTGGACCTTTGAACAGCAGTGGTTTAATTTTATTTTCTGTGGAAATGTGTTTATTTTTCAATGGAACGCTTCTCATCTCCTCCTCCGCGCAAAAACGCGGAAGCGGGATCCAGCCAGTCTGAGCCAGAGCGCACAGCTGAAGAAGAGAGAGTGGAGAGTTTGGCCACGCCCCCACTCGCTACTATAGGCCATCTCTGTCCTCCTCATTTGCATTCAAGCAACAACGCCCATAATGGAGTGTTCCAGAGAGAGATGTATGACTCTTTCTCATCTTATCTCTCTTTCTCATGCACATTCTCTTTCTCAGTGTTGATTTTGAAGAAGGATTCATTTACAGTATTAGGGAACCATTAAGGAGCCATATAAAAGCATCAAGAAGTACCATGTCATGGGATCTTTAAAGGGCATAGACTTAGACTTAGATTTAGACTAACTTTATTGATCCAGAAAGAAAATAATTTGGGTACAGTAGCTCACTCATCCTAATATAATATATAACACTGGGTATCAAAAAATAGACGGAATAGCAAAAATGAGGGCATGTACCTCATCTCAATGTGGCTCGCCTCAGTACAGATATCTTGTATAAGTAGCTCTTGAGGTCAAAATAAGTGGGTGGGAACTATTTTTCAGTGCGGAAAAAGACAGCCGAAGCACACACCACGCTGACAGGGGAATCCCTGTTACGCACCAGGAAGGGAGTTCCCCTGTTATGCAGCGTGGTGTGTGCTTCGGCTGTGTTTTTCCGCACTGAAAAATAGTTCCCACCCAAAATGACCAAGTCAAGCTCTCCGTGTTGATTTGCACATTTATTTGCACTCGATATGAATGCGCACTACACAGAAAGTAATTGGGAAAAGCATCGAGCAAATCAATTCCTTTTGGCCGAAATCTTTCTCTGGCGACGTTAGACTCCAGTCTAACGCGGAGTAGCTGCAGATACCGCGGCGGTCAGTGCTGACAGACCTGGACAATGGCTGCGTCACCAGAAAAACGCTTTCCACCACTTATTTTAGTCTCTGGACTGTGGGGAGATGCCCAAGTTTGACCTGGGGGTGGCATATCCCTTTAAAGCTCACAAGAGTTATATAGGACTTTTAAAGACAGGAAATTCAGGTACACCTCCTTTTAACCTGGGGTCTCTCTCTCTCATTGTGTAGTGCTGTGACTGGACTGAGCGATGGACAGTGGTGAATTTCGACGTTCGTGGGCCACGCAGTCGCTCCGGATCACGGCCAAAGAGCTGTCCCTGAGCGGCAAAGGCAAGAACAGCGCCATCGCAGAGAGATTCTCCAAGTACGAAACGCATCACTCTACACCACAGCAGATACAAATTAGGACTGTCAAAGGGTCGGAAGTCAGATACTAATCAATACTAAAACTTATCAAAACTAGATACTCATTTGAGCAGGTATTGGTAGTAAAAAAAAGTCCCCTTCACAGTGAAACTTTCCTGAATAGCCTTAGAATGATCTTGAGCTGTATCAGAACAAGTCTAAGACCAAATAGACTGTACGCTCATGAACCAGTATGGAACCTTACCTGGACAACTGAGGGATTAGATTAGACCACATGGCAAAATATGTATGGTTCTAGTATTTAATGTTAAAAATCACATTCTATTATCGAAAGAGTGTTTATTTCCATTGTGGTTTTGGAACTGGCAACGTGTCTAATCTATTCTTTAGTATCGAAATTGTGTTTGAAAGTTTGTGAATTGTGACAACACTAGCCAATATAAATGTTTGCTATGATGACATGATGACTGGAATATGTGGAGTTTGCACCTTGTGTCCAAATTTTGGTGGTTTTCAGACATGACAACATTTTATAGACCAGTAATATTTAATATGGATGGGGAGCTAAAATGAATATTGTTAGATTGTAGGTTTTTGTTGTAATATAAAAAAGAGAGAGAGATATATTATTAAGCCCGAGAAAAATTCAAGATTTGCTGCAGCAACATTTACACTGTGCGTCTCAGTGGCCTTGGTGTCTCAATCATAGGACTCAGGGCAGTTTAACAGGAGCACTGGTCAGGTGGGTCAGCAGATCCTGTGGAAGAGCCAAAAGTGTCACTCCTTTGCGTTCTACAGCCCAGGAATTACTGCAGTTATGTTCAAAGGAACTATTTTCTGTGTAGTAATACAGCAGTAATGAGCCCCAAGAGTGGCACAGTATATAGGTATGTCTGCTGTATCAGTTCTGAAACTTAAAGAAGCCAGTAAAGTTCGGTAAACTGCACTCCACTTTCCTTGTCTGTTTTAGTGATGAGAACACAACAGAGGGGGACCAGTGTTTCCTCTGGAAATGGTCTTCCACCATGTTTGCTGCCATATGCTGTAAAAAGCCTGTAGCATTTCAAAAGTCCATAGCTAGCTGCTTAGCTCTGCCCTTAGCTAACCTCTTGCACAGTTTCATGGATACGGGAAAAACAGTTAATTTCACAAAATTCAATATTCCCTCAGTCCCTTGTGTTCATTCCCTCAAAGTATTTTGTCTGAAAGGTCTTCTGCCACATATTGAGTAAAAAGCCTGTAGCATCTCAATGTCCACAGCTAATGTAGTGAGTTACATATACAGTGGTACCTCACCTTACGAAATTAATTCGTTCCAGAAGTGGTTTCGTAACGTGAATTTTTCGTAAGTTGAGTAGCTATTTCAATGGAAAAGGCCTGATTCGTTCCAAGTTTTTTTTTTTTTTTATAGTGTAACACTGTGTTCTGCGTCCTGATTGGCTAAGAGACTGTAGACCCAGGACTAAACGTGGACTAAACCAGGTCTCAACAAGGTCTGTACCTGGACTGGACCAGGACTAAACCTGGACTAAACCAGGACTGGACACCAGGATTAAAGCGCTGCGTGCGGGTCTATTTCCTGGTTTCGTGCTAGCTCTGCTATTAGCAGCAGCACCGGTGTACCTCACGAGTCACGGCTGAGATGAGCAGCGACTGTGTGCGTGGGGGGAAGGGGGAGGGCAGACACGTGTGTGATAGCGCAGCATGACCCGGCGCGGGGCTGCGAGCACGAGACCCGTGCTCAAACCGTGCCTCCTCTAAACCAGGTCTAAACCAGGTCTAAACCAGGATTAAACCACCGCGTGCAGGTCAATTTCCTGGTTTCGTGCTAGCTCTGCCGGTGTACCTCACGAGTCACGGCTGAGGCGAGCAGCGAGGAGGGGAGGGTGATGTGCCTGCCCTCGGGACGGCACACAGTCTGAGCGCATGAACGAACGCAGGCAAGAGCCGCAGTGGTTTAATCCTGGTTTAATCCTGGTTTAGACCTGGTTTAGACCTGGTTTAGACCTGGTTTAGACCTGGTCTAGAGGAGGCACGGTTTGAGCACGGGTCTCGTGCTCGCAGACCCCCGCCGGGTCATGCTGCGCTATCACACACGTGTCCGCGCGCACACACACCGCCCTCCCCCTTCCCCCCACACTTCACTATTAATACATTTCATTGAAAATCTATGAAAGTTTGAGTGTTTAAACGAGAGACAAATGTGAGAAAAGTTTAAATCCAGTCTGAGAAAAGCGTATATTGTGTGTGGCTGAGCGCGCATTATTTGAATTTTTGAGATTTCGCGTTTCGTAACTTGAATTTTCTTTCGTATCCAGAGACCAAAATTTAACGTGAAGGCGTTTCGTAACTTGGAATTTTCGTTTGTTGGGTCTTTCGTAAGGTGAGGTACCACTGTATAAGTTACTTATATAAACCATCAATTTCCAAATTTGTGCGTTTACTATTAGATATTTCATGGCAAAGAAGAGTGTTATTAATAGGAAAAACTGTCTCTTACCCTCATCTGTGTTATGACATTGTCACATTCTACAATCCCTATAGTTTAACCTGAGCTGGAGGACAGGTCAGAATTATATGATGGAATTTGCTGTTTATCAGATTGCAGATTTGCTGACCTGGTTTATGGTTGATGGTCCTATATTACACAAAATTGACTCTTGTGAGCTTTGTTTTGTTTCATTCGCACATGTTTGAGTAATCCTGATTATTAGTCTGTCTACGTCTTCTAAGATCAAAATATTGTAATGTGGGCCCTTTAATGTCTTTGTAATCATTGGGCCTATCTACACTAAATGGCACAAAAAATGGCACAAAGTTTGTGCCATCTTAGTAAGAAGGATAAATAAACAAAGGTGAAATAGCCTCACAATGGCTTCAGAAAGTAGTGCCATTATGCAACCCCAAAGATTTAATTGTTCTCCACTAAAGAGAGTTGAAGAGTTTAAAGGAACGTTTTTTTTACAATCTGAGCCTTCTTTCGGCAATAAAACAAGTAGTTTTACTCACCCATAGCAGTTTGGTGTCATTTTGAGCAGTTTCGTAGAAGTTATGTTGTAGCGTATCCGTTAACTTGAGTGCTCGGGGCATTACTTTGCGGTCTCCAAATAACACAAACTTTAGCACTTTTCAAATCATAGAAGCCCGATGTCTTAGCCTACGATTTCGTTTGAAGCAAAAGTGGCCTGTAATCCGAGATTTAGCCATAGTTTCGAGTAGATGAGGAGGCCAGTGCGCATGTGCGGACTGTGCTCTCAGCTCCCGGGACCCAAACATGAAACGCAAAGCTGTAAACTATGGATAAATCTCGGATTACAGGCCACTTTTGCTTCAAACAAAATCGTAGACTAAGACATCGGGCTTCTATGATTTGAAAAGTGCTAAAGTTTGTGTTATTTGGAGCCCACACGGGGCACATTACATGCTTGGGGAATATATTATATGCCCCGAGCTATGGCTAGAAGTTGCGCTAGGCTAACCGCAAATCTAAAACATCTCTGGAAGTGCTCCATATGACACCAAAGTGCTATGGATGAGTAAAACAACTTGTTTTATTACCGAAATAAGGCTCAGATTGTAAAAAAAAACGTTACTTTTCCTTTAAGCCATAAAATGAATATGGCAGGTTTGTGGAGCCAATCCCAAACATATAATCATAAAGTTCAACGTTTGTAGTTTTATATTAGAGATCAACCGATATGGGTTGTCACATGGATGATGCAGATACCGTTTGTTTAGGATCCAGACCAGCCAATGTCCGATAAGCTCTGTCTTGGTTTGATATTATAGGGAGGATTTTGAGCAGTTATATTTTGTTGTTAAAGTGTTAAAATAAAGCTTTAGGCAGCTTTTTCCCCCCCATATCAATTTAAAACATACAGTAGGCAGATCTTCCAGCTACTTGCTCCTTTATTGTTGTCATGATTCAAAGATTTCAAACCTGATTTTGATACCAAGGAAACTAGTCACTGAATGGGACAAGATCTCACAAGATCTCACAAGATATTCCCTCAACATTGTGCACATGTGGAAAATTATCTTTCTTGAGATTTCTGTAATTTAATTTAATTTTAAACATAAAATAATAATAGTTTCTTATTTTTTCCAATATATACCTTCTTTTTTTTGTTTTTTGAATTGAATTCAGTGATTTTGTCTTTTGCAGGTATCAAAAAGCTGCAGAAGAAGCCATAGACAAGAAGAAAACTGTACGTATCTGTCCGACTCATATTTAAGACATGTTTTAGGTTCTGGGATTAGTCCTGGAGTGCTGTCCTCTAGTCCTTTTAGTTCTGGTTCAGTCCTGGTTCAGTCCTGGCTTCCTTGTGATTGATTTCCATTGATGGGCCATTGTGATCTTAAATATAATCCTGTTTTGTATGTTGGGTTTAGATCAGGCTTGTGTCCAGACTCAGCTCCTTCACTGATTGAATACAGTCTCATGAAAACCTCTCGATATCCTTGCGTTTCCATGGAGTCCTTCCAACATCTACAAACATGCTGTGAAACTCATAGGATGTTTGTATTTGTTTAGTTTAGTTTTAAATTGCAAATGTGGATTTTTTCTTCCCATTGTCTATGAAAAAATAAAATATTCGTGGGTTTCAGTTTTCCTATGATATGATGCCATTTTGAGGACGACTGACCAAAAAAAAAGATATATTTAAAATAGATATATATATTTTAGAATTGTTAAAGGAAAAGTAACGTTTTTTACAATTTGAGCCTTATTTCGGTAATAAAACAAGTTGTTTTACTCACCCATAGCACTTTGGTGTCATATGGAGCACTTCCAGAGATGTTTTAAGATTTGCGGTTAGCCTAGCGCGACTTCTAGCCATAGCTCGGGGCATATAATATATTCCACAAGCATGTAATATGCCCTGTGCGGGCTCTAAATAGCACAAACTTTAGCACTTTTCAAATCATAGAAGCCCGATGTCTTAGTCTACGATTTCGTTTGAGTCAAAAGTGGCCTGTAATCTGAGATTTATCCATAGTTTACAGCTTTGCGTTTCATGTTTGGGTCCCGGGAGCTGAGAGCACAGTCCGCACATGCGCACTGGCCTCCTCATCTACTCGAAACTATGGCTAAATCTCGGATTACAGGCCACTTTTGACCACACAAAATCGTAGACTAAGACATCGAGCTTCTATGATTTGAAAAGTGCTAAAGTTTGTGTTATTTGGAGACCGCAAACATATGCCCCGAGAACTCACATGATGGAGATCGCAAATCTAAAACATCTCTGGAAGTGCTCCATATGACACCAAAGTGCTATGGGTGAGTAAAACAACTTGTTTTATTACCGAAATAAGGCTCAGATTGTAAAAAACGTTACTTTTCCTTTAATTGCTATGCCAGCGATCACAACTTTCCTCACTCTGAAACCCGTGAAAGTTTTTTTCCATTCAACCAGTACCTGTTTCTTTGGGGCTGAACAATTTTGGAAGAATATCTCATTACAGTTTCATTCATCAGTATTGTACATTACATATCATTAGATTTGAGATGTATGTTGTAAAGTGAATCTTGATTTCAGAGTGCCCATTTCAAACATACGTTAGAGCTGTAACGTTTGAGAAAAGACTGGGATATGAACTGCTAAACTCAGAGTCAGATGCATTTCAGAACACGTTTGTAGATGTTCAAACTAGGGATGCAACAAAAACCGAAATATCGTGATGTCTCAATAATATCGTGGACTATCACAATATATCAAATCACATGTCTTTTTACTTACATTAATAGTTATGATGATTCTAAGGTCTTTCTTTGTGATTTTAATCTGTAAATTACTTTGAATTACGTTGCGTATGAATTGTGCTGTACAAATAAACTCGCCATGGTGCAGCAATAGCTAAAAAACAGAGGGAACTACATAGACCTCCACATAGTATCGCAGTAAATATAGAAACCTGAGATGCATGTTGTGAAAATATCATATCGAGGGGTTTGAATATCAATACATCCCTAGTTTAAACAGCAGCTTTTGGTTAGTTAGCAGCTTTTATATGCCAGCCCTGTAGTTCAGATCTGTACCATCACATTCTGAAATGTGATTCTTGTATTAGTTTGTCAGTTCAGATTTCAGTCCTGTCATTTGCCATTTCTTCTGGACACGTTTAAAATGTAAACTCTAATTGGATTAGCCGCTCATGCATTTCTCACAGTTGAAATGGCCTGCCGCTCCCTGACCATACAAACAATGCGTGGGCTAATATCTCATTACGCCTTCCTCCCATTGGACACACTTGTTGCTATGGGCGTGTATCAAAGTCTTAATCCTACACTCACAGCTAATCCCCCAGCACTGCTCCTTTGTCTGCAAATCACTGTTTATTTCAATGGCACAGACACAAACCTTGGATTAAATGTAAAACTTGACATTACAATAATTACAGATATGAAGAAATACAAGGTAAAGTTGAAGTAGTAGGACTAGTATTGGTAAAAACCTGTAGATGAATAGGCCTAGTAGTTTTCCATCAGTAGTGGCTGGTGCCAGTTTAGTGCCATAGCTTATAATTGGCATTATAAGTATGAAGTGGTTGTTTTGTACTATACGCCTCCCATAAGACTGCTTAGTTAAACGTACTAAGTAATTAATTTGTTTTGGAGTTTTGGATTTCAAATTCAAGATCACATTGTTTTTAAGTGCGGTTGCCATAGCAGTTAACAGTTCAAAACAAAATGATGTCTTTTAATTGGTGCAAAGTCCTCAAAATGACGTCTGTAAACAGACATCTGAAATCTATGTGTTTCATCTACTACTGTTTTTTATGTGAACATTTTTCCAACAGTTGATATGAACTTTTGTCCTTATGGGGCTCAAAGTTGTATCATTCTAAATCTTTTTGCAGGCTTTGACGTGTCTTAGGGTTAGTATGGTTGAGTGAGGACCACGTGTTTTTGTGAGTGTGTGTGCCAGATGACCATCTGTCTGTCTGCATGAGCCGCATGTGCACCAGACAGAAGCTCTTCTGTTAATATGGGTCTGTCACAGAAATCACAGGGTACCTCTCTATTTAATACAATATGCATTAAAGGTCCCATGACATGGTACTTCTTGATGCTTTTATATGGCTCCTTAATGGTTCCCCAATACTGTAAATGAATCCTTCTTCAAAATCAACACTGCATGAGAAACAGAGATAAGATGAGAAAGAGTAATTTTTCTCTCTCTGAACACTCCATTATGGGCGTTGTTGCTTGAATGCAAATGAGGAGAAAAGAGATGGCCTATAGTATAGGGTGGGGGCGTGGCCAAACTCTCCGCTCTCAGCTGTGCCCTCTCTGATCCATTTCCGCGTTTTTGCACGGAGAAGAGATGAGAAGCGTTCCATTGAAAAATAAACACATTTCCACAGAAAATAAAATTAAACCACTGCTGTTCAAAGGTCTAGAGGCTCAGATAAAGGACTTCCGAGCCTAGAAACACTCGGACGTGCCTCCAGGCAAATAAAAAAACGCATTTCGCATTGCCTAGCGCATTCGCGGTCCAAACTCTCTGGGCGTGATTTACAGAGACGCTGAGTACAGACAGACGGGGGTGGAACTGCATTTGCATTTCTTTTTTCGATCTGACGTCAATAAGGTGCCTTGTTCAAAATCGCCCGTTTGAGCTCCGATTTTTTTTCTAATGCAGAAAAGGATCGCAAATGCTCAGTTTAGACATTTCGCAACTTTTAACCATGGGGGGAAGGCTAAACAGGGTAGGGGAGCTCACATTAACATTAACAAAAACCTCATAAAGTGAAAATTTCATGCCATGGGACCTTTAAGAAGTGGGATGTGCTGAATATTTGATTAGAATTTGAATATTGAGTATACGCTAGATAAAATAAATATATAAACATTGTAGAAGATGACTGAAACTAAAAACAAAGGTTGTGTGCTAATTTGGCTGTCATGTATATATATGTATGATGGACTGTCACTGCCATATGTAATGTATAGAATAATCCCAGGAATTACTGAGCTGTTGATTGGTCATATGTAATAGGCAATACATGGCTAACAATACTGATCATATCACTTATCAGATATGCAAAAATGTTCTAAAAGTTTACATAAATTTACACAAAAGTTAATGGTAAAATTAAATACAAAAGCAGAACTGCCACATTATTTTCTTATTTGAAAAGTACACTGCAAGATTGTTAATAGTTTTATTTATAAACAAAATACTTGATATTCTAATTTTACATATTTCCAAAACAATAACTGCGATATTATCCCTTTTTTCCCCTGACTACTACAGTTCACAAAACACATGAGCCTTACATTTGTTTAAGAAAATCAATCCACAAACAACTCAACAAATGTCAGTTTGCCCGTGAATGACACACAGGCAGTTTCCATTCAAAGCCGTTTTAAAAGTTCCCAGATTATTCAAAGTTGGAGGCATCCCAGTGCACAAAGAGTTAATGTCCGTGCCGTTATAGTTTCCTGCTCTGGTTTCCTGGTTCTCCAAAGCTGCAGTCTGTGCACAACACTTCCCTCAATGACACGTTTGACCATTTTACAAGAGCCAAACCAGCTCCACTCCACAAACTCTGATTTTTTTTTTTTTTACTTTTTTCCTCAAAATTACAGTTTTGTGTCTTAAAACTATTTGAATCAACGAGGACTTCACTGCAAACGTGGTAATTACTTTCATGATTTTAACTGTTTACAATGGTCTATTTAACTGTTATGCCACAGCCTTTTTTTTAAATCAAATTGTCACTTAATGTTGACTTCTACTAAAAACAGGTATTCCCCAATATCTCTGATTATAAGTACAAATCTTATGTCTGTTATGGAATTGTTTTCACAGACGTTGCTTTAAGTAAATTAACTTTCATCTGTTTCATCAATATCACCGTGTAATCCATTTTAAAGGTCCTATACAACACAATAATGACTCTTATGGTGGAGCTTTAAGCCATGTAAGATTATTGTTGCCAGATGAAAAACGTATCCAGAGTTGGGTTTTGTTTCATTCTTCTTTTTTGAGTCATCTTTTATTATAAGTCTGTCTACATCCTCAAACCTCAAGATGCTCTGTTCCACCTTGTGATGTCATTTGGTTTTCAAATGAACAGCTACTTTTTAACGTTCAGTAGAGATTGGAAATTCCAGGGCTGAGTTTAAAAACACAGTGGAGCACTTCCTGTATTACCGCATCACATCGCAACGTGGAACGGAGAATTTTCTAAAGTTAGTTATTGAACTGTTTTCATTTCTTTTTCATTTCTAATTTTTTTCCAAAATTGTAGTTCTTGTTTTTGTGTATTTGTTTTAATTCAAAAATTTCGTAAAAAAAAAATGTTATGTTGCATTCATTTCACCACTTCCTGCATATTACACATTCACAATACTGATACTTGTTTTTAACCACCATTTGGTAACTACTGCTATTGCTATACTTTGCACTATTGATTCAATCTTGTTATGTTTTCTATATAATCTATTCATAGGGCTGTGAAAAGTATCGAATATCAGATACTAATCAATACTAAAACTAGTGTCTGAACTAGATACTCATTTGCGCCGGTATCGGTGCTCAGAAAGTCACATTCACAGGACAAAATTTGAGTATGATTTTGAGCTTTATCAGAACATGTATAAGATCTCATGTTAAGAAAGTACTATTATTTTATATATAAAAATATAGTATTAGAGTAAATGTATTTTCCAGTAGATGTTCTCGATTCTGATTTATAGCCACGTCGCTTCTCTTTTACAACTTGTTTTTCCTCTTTTTAAACGAAGGAAATGTCTAAGCACTTTTTCATGACATGGTCTACATTTTGTACAAATAGCTTTAGAATGATCTTGAGCTGTATCAGAACAAGTATAAGAGCACATTTTTATCATCATTATGGTATCGGAATCAGTATTGAGTTCCAAGTTTATTCCTGAGTGTCAAAATCATTCTTGAAATTTGACTGCACTAGCATCTACACATGTTTAGTCTCATCTCAATGCAAGTTTTGTAGCAGTAGTTTTCATTAGTTTGTACTCATAGTTGCAGTGGAATGTGTCTCTGTTAAGCCCATTTTGACTCAGTGGTTTCGCAGCTGCAGTAAAAACATGCACTTCCTGGACCGGCTCAAACAGCTGTTGGCTTCATCTAATTACCCCGAAAGATGAGAAGTCCTCAAACTATACACTATTTAAACACAGCCAAGCTCTGCCTCATACCCTCAGAGCCTGCTAGTCTCCATGGAGATGTTATTGCTTTGCCACAGTATGGCATTAAAGGGATATGCCACCCCCAGGTCAAACTTGGGCATCTCCCCACAGTCCAGAGACTAAAATAAGTGGTGGAAAGCGTTTTTCTGGTGACGCAGCCATTGTCCAGGTCTGTCAGCACTGACCGCCGCGGTATCTGCAGCTACTCCGCGTTAGACTGGAGTCTAACGTCGCCAGATGAAGATTTCGGCCAAAAGGAATTAATTTGCTCGATGGTTTTCCAAATTACTTTCTGTGTAGTGCGCATTCATATCGAGTGCAAATAAATGTGCAAATCAACACGGAGAGCTTGACTTGGTCATTTTGGGTGGGAACTATTTTTCAGTGCGGAAAAACACAGACGAAGCACACACCACGCTGCGTAACAGGGGAACTGCCTTCCTGGTGCGTAACAGGGATTCCCCTGTCAGCGTGGTGTGTGTTCTTCGGCTGTGTTTTTCCGCACTGAAAAATAGTTCCCACCCCAAAATGACCAAGTCAAGCTCTCCGTGTTGATTTGCACATTTATTTGTACTCGATATGAATCTTTCTCTGGTGACGTTAGACTCCAGTCTAAGGCGGAGTAGCTGCAGATACCGCGGCGGTCAGTGCTGACAGACCTGGACAATGGCTGCATCACCAGAAAAACGCTTTCCACCACTTATTTTAGTCTCTGGACTGTGGGGAGATGCCCAAGTTTGACCTGGGGGTGGCATATCCCTTTAAATGTATCTACCTTCATGGAGAATAGCAAAGTTACAGCCAGGTTACATCTCCAGAGAGGCAACATGCGCTGTGTCCATGGGCGTATACAGTGAGAATGCATTTTTGAACAATAAAAATGTAAATAGAAAATATACCATACATGTAATAAATGTCATACTGTGGAACATTGTAGACAAGAAATATCGTCTCCATGGTGACGGACCCTCAACCAGAAAAGTTACATATGTTCACCTTTAACAAAATTATTTTGAATTTTATTTGAACAAATCACCAAAATGTCAAGAAGGACTGGGAAAAAGTCTGAAATATGAACTGACAAACTATAGACTGTATATACATGGGCATGGCTAACCTGCTAGCTGCCACATTCCAAATAGGAAGTGTGCATGGGAGCGATTCAGCTCCATCAACTCTGGTTCAAATTCACTTTCTGTTGAAAAACCGTCACCCCTCTCTCAAATTGCTGCACTGAGCCTCGTCATTTTGGTCTTAATGTTTGTATTAACCTGCTCTAAATGATCCTGGGGCTTTTATTACAGTATTTTGTCTGAAAATCAAGATATGAACATTAATAACAGACCAATGAACAACCCTCAAGGTGTTGCAACAGGTCTGATTGAGCGATGAGTGACACGTCTTTATATAGTCTATGGTGACAGCACAGTACAGTAGTCAAATGTATTTCAGACCATGTTTGTACAGATCTAGAATGTTTTTTATGCAGATGTTTTTTATGCATAAGAGTGGACATTTTGTAGTTTGTGGACACTATGGTACTTCAAAAAACTACAGTCTTTGTGATTTGCTAATTGCGTCCATTTAAATTTCAATTCAATTAGTGTTAATTTTGCAGACTTTCTAATGTGTAAATATTATTCTCTTTCAGTCTTTTGATGGCAGGGCCTCTCTCCGCTCTGGTAGTCTGAGTGCTTTGAAGAAACGCTGGGAGCAGAGAGGGACGGACAAGGCCAAACCAATCCCTGAAAACCCACCCGCACCCAAAAACCCTGGTCTACCCAATCTACCAGCACCCAAGACCTCCGATCAACAAGCACCCAAGACCCTCGATCAGCGAGCACCCAAGACCTCCGATTTACCTGCACCCAAGCGCCAAGACCCGCTCAGTCTGAAGGAGGAGCACCCAAAGGCCCTCGCCACCCGACAGACCTCCACCTCAGCTGAGCCCAGACCAAACAAGCCGGAGGAGCACAGGCCAGAGGTGAAAAAGTCTTATATTACGCAGTTTTAAAGGTCCTACATTACACAAAATTGACTCTTCTGATCTTTAAGACATGTTCTAATGTTGTTACCTCCTCAAAAACAGACCTGGAGTTGTGTTTTGTTTCATTTACACATGTTTGAGTAAGCCTGGTTTATAAGGCTCTCTAAATCTCCAAAGCTTAAAATGCTCTGTTCATCCATCCATCAATTTTCTTCCACTTATCCGGGTTCAGGTTGCGGGGCAACAGCCTAAGCAGATCTGCTGCCCAGATCTCCCTGCACCAGCCCCTATGGATCCTCCTGCGGGTGATGGGTCCATGGGAGGACGGCCCCACGTTGCTCCTTCGGGCTGTGCCCAGCCGGGCCCCGTGGGGAAAGGCCCCTCCACCAGACACTCGCCGTCGAGCACCCACCCCATGCCTGGCTCCAGGGTGGGGCCACGGTGACGCCAGTCCGGGCGACGTAACTGTCCTTGTTGTGTTTCTCATCATAGGGGCTTCTGAACTGCTCTTAGTCTGACCCGTCCAGAAAAGAGTGTAATATGGGCTGTTTAAAGAGTGTAAAGTCGCTGTGTCCAGTGCAGGAGCTCATTAACTGTCAGTGGTTTTATAACAAAGTGGAAGCGATTGGAAACGACAGCAACTCAGCCACGTAAACTGACAGGGTGAGGCGTATAGTGCACCGAGGTTGCCAACTTTCTGCAGTCAATCGCTACAGATCTCCAAAGTTCATGTGGCCTTCAGATTAGCTCAAGAACAGTGTGTAAAGAGCTTCATGGAATGGCTTTCCATGGCCGAGCAGCGGCATCCAAGCCACACATCACCAAGTGTAATGCAAAATATTAGATGCAGTGGTGTAAAGCACATCACCACTGGACTCTAGAGGAGTGAAGACGCGTTCTCTGGAGTGAGGAATCGCGCTTCTCCAGCTGTCAATCTGAGGGACGAGTTTGGCGGTTGCCAGGAGAACGGTACTTGTCTGACTTCACTGTGCCAAGTGTAATGTTTGGTGGAGGGTTATGGTGTGGGGTTGGTTTTCAGAAGCTGGGCTTGGCCCCTTAGGAACTCTGAATGCTTCGGCATACCAACAGATTTTGGAGAATTACAGTTTGGAGATGGCCCCTTCCTCTTCAGCATGACTGCAAATGTTTTTAAAATTTGTGATTTCAATTAAGCATCAGATTTATACAACGTATACTACCCCAAAAGCATTCACATTTGAGAGAAGACTAAAATCTGAACTGCTAAACTAATATAAGAATCCCATGCATTTCAGAACATTTTTAGAAATCTCAACTACACATTTAAGGTAGGGTTTATACAGAATAAGAATGAATAGAGAGTATATTTTGTTAATTGTGGAAGGTCTTCTACTGTCAAAATAATTTAACTGTATTTTATTGTGGAGCCTCTACAAACATGTTCAGCTTGATCACATTCAATGTCAATAACTATCACTCAAAGAATAGAAAGTATGTTGTGACTGGAAAAAGGGGTCCAGTTTGTAAAAAAAAAAAAAAAAAAAACAGCGAAAGAAAGACGATATTTTGAACGAACTAAATGTAACTCAGTGTTTTCACCGTTTTTCAGAAGCTGTCCATGGAGTGGATGAAGAGGACCATCAGTGAGGACAGGTCCGAGGATCAGGTCCCCACGAGCCCCTGTGCTGCCCACGAGAAACCCAGAGTGCCACTCACCAACCTCAAGATGAAGTTTGAGAGAGGGGAGGAGGCAAGCACAAAGGTACTGACTTCAGTACTACAGATATGATCATATTGTTCTGTTAAAAGAGCAAATGCACAAGAATGGTTTAGAGGGAGACAGGTTTCACATCTGCCGTCTAAACTTACAGATGGTAAGTCATGGTATATAGCAGTGTAGTTCATTTAAAATGTTGCAGCTCAGTATTTATTTATTTGAAGGGCCCATATTACGCTATATGATCTGTGTTATATGATCTGTTGTTTCCTTGGATTTGTGTTTTGTTTCATTCACCCTGCATATCTAGGCTGAAAACATCTCTCAAACAAAACTGTTCCACTTTGTGATGTCATGTGGCAATACAGGAAGTGCCCAAATGTGCTTTCAAACTCCACACCTTCACTAGAATCATTTGGATGATTTCAGCCCTGAAGTTGCCAATTTCTACTGAATTTAAGGTAAAAGGAGCTGTTAACTTGAAAACTACCACTTCATGACATCACAAGGCTGAACAGAACATTTTCTAGACAGACTAATAATAAAAGGTTACTCAAACACATGTGAATGAACAAAATACAACTCCAGGTATGATTTTGAGGGGAGAACATTCTTAGATGGCTAAAACCTCACCAGAGTCACTTTTGTGTGACCTTTGAATGATTTTGTTGTTTGCAAAGTTTTTAAGTCCCCAAACAGCTGAGCGGCTGAGCAAGGACTCCTAACTTTGTATTTTGTGAAATTATTCACTGATTAGTTAATTCTGTAATATGCCATATTAAATTGTAATTGGGTTTAGGGAGAGTATGGGCTGTACAATGTAAAACAAGAGTCATCATTTTTAAAGGTCCCATGACATGGTACTTCTTGATGCTTTTATATGGCTCCTTAATGGTTCCTAATACTGTAAATGAATCCTTCTTCAAAATCAACACTCAGTGCATGAGAAAGAGAGATAAGATGAGAAAGGGTAATTTTTCTCTCTCTGAACAGTCCATTATGGGAGTTTTTGCTTGAATGCTTGCTTGAAAAGAGCTGGCCTATAGTAGAGGGTGGGGGTGTGGCCAAACTCTCCGCTCTCTGCTCTCAGCTGATCCATTTCCTTGTTTTTGCACGGGGGGAGAGATTTGAAGCGTTCCATTGAAAAATAAACACATTTCCACAGAAAATAAAATTAAACCACTGCTGTTCAAAGGTCCAGAGGCTCAGATAAAGGACTTCCGAACCTAGAAACACTCGGACGTGCCTCCAGGCAAATAAAAAAACTAGGGCTGTCAAACGATTAATTTTCTTGATCGCAACTAATCTCAGAAATGTCGCAGTTAATCGCGATTAATCGTGATTTATTTTGCATGTTTAAAATTGATATCTTGCAGTAAGACCGTTCGAATCTAAAGTTAAACTCACAATGCAAAGTATTTCTCACCATTTTTTTTATTTCAAAAAAGTGCAGAGAAAGGAAAAAGTAACAATGAACCAGTAATAGTGCTTACTTTGAGAAATTGTAAATAAATGATTGAAGCCCGCTCGAGCTGCCTACGGATGCGTAGAAGGAACAAAATACTAGCAAACTCAAAATAGCGCGTTTAACCGACAATGAGTTTAATTAATACAACCAAATGAGCTGCATATGGATGGTAGAATTGCGGAAAATGCTGGCAAACTCTGATCGCGATTAAAAAAATTGTTCGCGATCATAACTCTAATCGCGATTAATCGCGATTAACGCGTTAATATTCCCAGCCCTAAAAAAACGCATTTCGCATTGCCTAGCGCATTCGCAGTCCAAACTCTCTGGGCGTGATTTACAGAGACGCTGAGTAGACACAGACGGGGGTGGAACTGCATTTGCATTTCTTTTTTCAATCTGACGTCAATAAGGTGCCTTGTTCAAAATCACCCGTTTGAGCTCAGATTTTTTGTAACTCAGAAAAGGATCTCAAATGCTCAGTTTAGACATTTCTCAACTTTTAACCATGGGGGGGGGGGGCTAAACAGGGTAGGGGAGCTCACATTAACTTTCAAAAACCTCAGAAAGTGAAAATTTCATGCCATGGGACCTTTAAAAACACAGAGGAACATTTCCTGCATTACCACATGACATCACAAGGTGCAGAAAAGAGTGTTTTCTGTTTGCCTTAATATGCAGGGTTTGTTTGTTAGCTATGTTTATGATGAGAAAACATTCTAACATAGATTTTTTTAAAAATGCACAATACGGGCCCATAGCCCCTGCTTTAGATGGAGAGATGCTTTTTACCATTCAGGGTAAACATAAAAAAACGCACAGGGCTGGCTCACTTTTGTCTGAATTCCTCCAGTAATCTCTCTCACATTTCTTGAAACTCAACACTTTAGACCAGCATTTATACATATTTTGCATGATTTCAAGTGTCTGCTCTTTTCACCTTCACAACAAAGGAATGCAGGGACACGTTTTTTAGTCTGTGCTCGGGCTGTCACAAGTATCAAAATTCAGATACTAATCTCCAAGAAAAAACTGTCAAAACTAGATACTGATTTGCGCAGGTATCAATACTAAAGTCACAGAAATGAACCTTTCCTGAATAACTTGAGCTGTATCAGAACTAGTGTAACGCCTCATAGACCAGTATACGCCCCTGGACTATGGAACCTCCACTGAGGGATTACATAAGACCACATGGTAATATAAAAGAAGCTACTATGATCACATTGTATTGTCTAAAGAAAGAGTGTTTTTTATTATCATTGTGGAATCTATTCCTTGGTATGGAGTTTGAAATGTTACCAATATCATGACAACTGGCTGTGTTTTTTTTACCCTGATGTAACTTATAGACATTTGAGAAAGTACAAGCCTGAACAGGACCCCATATATTTGAATAATAACGTACTTTCCCACAGTGTATGGATGATATGGATTCCAGCTCCATTTTAACATAAACATTTTACCAATCCGTAGATACCGGCAGGATGTCTGTACTGTACAGTCTGTACTGTTCATTAGACCCGCCTCACTATGTCCAGTGAATGTAACGCTATCGCTTATGTTTTTATGGGTATAAGTCTCCATGGACGTGTTATTGCTTTGCCTCACTCACACACGGCATTCAAACTACAGCCTTCATGTGTGAGTGCTCGAACCGCTGAGCCACGGTCTAAAATACATTCCATACATACAACTTGGTAATGTTCTATTCCGATTGGACACATATGTCAGTGACTTTTCACAATACAACATTAGACTGTAAACTGCTGCTTAAATGTTGCAGAATCTGGTGTTAGATGATGAGCATCCCTGCTGTGCCAGCCCAGTGAAAGAGTATGTACATGCACTGACTGCAAAGACATACTGTAGGTCTAACGAGGACTGGGAGTTACCAAAATCTCACTCTAAGCTTTGGTGAAAAGTTGACAGCCCTGATTTACAGACATCAAACACAAATAATAATAATACATTTTATTTATAAAGCGCTTTTCAAGACTCAAAGATGCTGTACAAGAGGTCAAATCAGTAATAAAACAAGTAACAAAACAATAAACAATCAGAAAAACATTAAACATTAAGAACCATTAAAAGCAGTTTTAAAAAGGTGAGTCTTGAGCAATTTTTTGAAGGTGGGGAGGTCAGAGCAGTCACGGATAGGTTGTGGGAGTGAGTTCCAGAGGGTGGGGGCAGCAATGGAGAAGGCTCTGTCACCCCAGGTTCGGAGCTTGGTCCTGTAGGGGAGGGACAGGAGGTTGGTGTCGGAGGAATGAAGCGGGATGGTGTGTGGCGGTGCAGAAGGTCAGAGAGGTATGATGGGGCCAGGTTATGGAGGGCTTTGTGGGTCAGGAGGAGGACTTTGAATTGGATACGCTGAGGGACGGGGAGCCAGTGGAGGTTTTGGAGGACAGGAGTGATGTGGTCTCGGTGGCGTGTGTGGATGAGGAGGCGGGCAGCAGAGTTTTGAATGTATTGGAGTTTGTTGAGAGTCCTCCTCAAATCCTTCAAATCCTTGAGAAATGCTCCTGTGCAGTAAAAGTAGTTCATTTAAAACTGTAACAATTGTTACATTCTTGATTCTCTGTTTCAGACCGGACGGACGACCCTGCGCAGTACTTCATCCGAAGACATGAACCACAGTGGTAAGGACTTTGTAGAATGAAAAATTGCCTTTTTATAATGTTGTTCCTCATCAGAAACATATCTGGAGTTTTTTGCTTCTTCCACAATTGTTTCTGTGTGAAATAATCATCTTGGCTTTATCATGTTAAATCCCAGTGAACTTTCTCTTGTACTGATGCTGTTGGTGTGAGCAGGAGACTCTTCTAACCTGAGGGAGAAAATGGCCAAGTATCAGGCTGCAGTTTCCAAACAAGCACCAAAGCTGATCACTGTGAGTCAACACTACTGTTAGAAATGTGTACTTTATCTCTTTGTGCTTCATTTGTGTGGCATGTCAACAGACCAAAAGTTATTCCCAGAGAGCTAAAGTAAAATTCCAGTCACTTTTCTCAAAAGTAAAAAGTTTGGAGGCATTTTTCTTTCATGATTATTTACATGTAGATACTCACTGAAGGTATCAAATGATGAATGAACTCCTTAAAGATCCCATGACATGGTACTTCGTGATGCTTTTATATGGCTCCTTAATGGTTCCCTAATACTGTAAATGAATCCTTCTTCAAAATCAACACTCAGAAACAGAGATAAGATGAGAAAGAGTAATTTTTCCTATCTGAACAGGCCATTATGGGCGTTGTTGCTTGAATGCAAATAAGGAGAAAAGAGATGGCCTATAGTAGAGGGTGGGGGCGTGGCCAAACTCTCCGGTCTCAGCTGTGCACTCTCTGATCCATTTCCGCGTTTTTGCGTGGAGAAGAGATTAGAAGCGTTCCATTGAAAAATAAACACATTTCCACAGAAAATAAAATTAAACCACTGCTGTTCAAAGGTCCAGAGGCTCAGATAAAGGACTTCTGAGCCTAGAAACACTCGGACGTGCCTCCAGGCAAATAAAAAAACACATTTCGCATTGCCTAGCGCATTCGCGGTCCAAACTCTCTGGGCGTGATTTACAGAGACGCTGAGTACAGACAGACGGGGGTGGAGCTGCATTTGCATTTCTTTTTTCGATCTGACGTCAATAAGTTTCCTTGTTCAAAATCGCCCGTTTGAGCTCTGATTTTTTCTAACGCAGAAAAGGATCGCAAATGCTCAGTTTAGACATTTCACAACTTTTAACCATGGGGGGGGGGCTAAACAGGGTAGGGGAGCTCACATTAACGTTCAAAAACCTCAGAAAGTGAAAATTTCATGCCATGGGACCTTTAAAACTTAATAACTCAAAGCTTGTTCTAGATTTTAGATTTGTTTAAAATAGCCTTTACCCTTTGCTTTGATTACTACTTTGTACTTTTGGCATTTCTTGACCCTGACATGGCACAGCTGTGACGTGAAAACCATTTCAGGAGAGGCCAAGGGTTTGCAGCACTGTCAACAAAGCATAGGGTGGATACTTTGAGAATTTAAATTTAAAACATAAAAACATTTTGTTATTTCATTTTTTTCTCTTTTGCTACATAATTCTATATATCTTGTTTCATATATTTGATGTCCATATCTAGTAGTAGTAAATATAAAGACAAAAAACACTAAAAACACAGCTTTGGAACTTTGACACAAAATGAGAGCTGCATTCTTTAGTGTGGAGCCCTGTTAAAACATGCAGTCAATAATCTCTGAGCACTGTGTGAACCTTTACTTTGTACACGCTTTATTTAAGTTCATTATCTGGCCCAGGGCAGATCACCACAGCCTCATTGTTCACATTCATTCTGCTTTAATTGTTTCCTTCCTGTGATTTCTTAAAATAGAACCGTACCTCACTGTAACTTTTTGTAATGTTGTTTTGGCCTTTTCTTTGTGTTTTGATTCAGGGCGAAACTCCAGCTCCAAAGACGTCTGCTTCCGAGTGCAACGGCGAGAAGGTCAACGGTGAGACCACTTTCAACTTTACTGGAGCAAAAACACAGCCCTGCAGAAAGTATTTGGGTTCAGAAGGGCTGGGTTTAATGAGGAAAGAGGGGTGGAAACCAGAAAGACTAGGACTAAATCAGGACTAAACCAGGTCTAAAGTAGATCAGAACTAAAGGACTGAACCAGGTGCTGCTTCACTGGGGTAAGAGTAGTTTCATTTAATCCACAAAGGTGATAAGCTTCTGTTGTAGCCACAGCTGCCCTGTGGCCCCTCTGAACACAACCAGTCTAACGAAGTCCAGCCCTGTTTAACTTTTGAGATCAGTTAAAATCAGCCTTTGACAAGAGGCTTTGGCCACAGGAACTAAAATACATTATTACTGAGCCGAGTTATTATTAAAGGGATATGCCACCCCCAGGTCAAACTTGGGCATCTCCCCACAGTCCAGAGACTAAAATAAGTGGTGGAAAGCGTTTTTCTGGTGACGCAGCCATTGTCCGAGTCTGTCAGCACTGACCGCCGCGGTATCTGCAGCTCCTCCGCGTTAGACTGGAGTCTAATGTCGCCAGAGAAAGATTTCGGCCAAAAGGAATTAATTTGCTTGATGCTTTTCCCAATTACTTTCTGTGTAGTGCGCATTCATATCGAGTGTAAATAAATGTGCAAATCAACAGGGAGAGCTTGACTTGGTCATTTTGGGTGGGAACTATTTTTCAGTGCGGAAAAAGACAGACGAAGCACACACCACGCTGACAGGGGAATCCCTGTTACGCACCAGGAAGGGAGTTCCCGTTACGCAGCGTGGTGGTGCCGAAATCTTTCTCTGGCGACGTTAGACTCCAGTCTAACGCGGAGTAGCTGCAGATACCGCGGCGGTCAGTGCTGACAGACCTGGACAATGGCTGGGTCACCAGAAAAACGCTTTCCACCACTTATTTTAGTCTCTGGACTGTGGGGAGATGCCCAAGTTTGACCTGGGGGTGGCATGTCCCTTTAAGACCATATTGTGAAGCAAAGGTCTGGGCTTGGAAACGTCTAGACTTGGAAAAAGACAAGGACTAAGACGGGTCTAAACCAAGAACGTAGACCTGGTGATGTAGACATGATTTAATCCAGGTTTAGTTCCAGTTTATTGAGGTGGTGTGTGTGGGGGCCACATAAAATCTCACATGACGGTCAGATTATGTCAGTATACAACTTTAACTTTACAACATCTTGAACTGTTGTACTATTACAATAGAAGCAACTTAACTTTGTCCTTATTGCGTTTCAGGAGAAGTGAGTGACCCTCCTAAGACCGCCAAAGTGAGTCAAAGCCCTCTACCGTGTTCTCTGTACACTATCTTTTGTAACATTTATGCATTTATGTCAATTCAGTGAGATTTTGTAATGCCATTGTATAGTCCAGTTGCTTTAAACTAAGTAGAAAGAGGTTTTCTATGGGGGAGCACCATAGTCTCTTCCATTAACGGGAAACACTGACCTTTATTTACCTTTTATTTAGTATCATGTATATTCCATCCACCCACTTTTGCGTCTAAATGCTACTACAGGACTACACCAGGACTACACCAGTATTACACCAGGACTCAACCAGGTTTTTTTTAGTCTGTGTAGAACTTATTTGCTCAAAATCGACAGCCTCTTGCAGAATAATACTGGGAATGAACCAGGACTACACTAGGACTAAACCAAGACTGAACCAGGACTAAACCAAGACTGAACCAGGACTGAACCAGGACTAAACCAGGACTAAACCAGGCTTTGTAGTCCCTGTGGAAGTCACTTGCTCAACGTCAACAGCCCCATGCAAAATACTACAACCTGAATGATGACAGCGGCTTTGAATAACCAAAGTGATTCCTCTTATGCTGTGTCGTAGTTCCGTCTGCCCACCCGTGAGACGTGTTACGCCTGTGTGAAGACGGTGTACCCTCTGGAGAGAATGGCCGTTCTGCAGCACGTTTACCACAAGAGCTGCTTCAGATGTGCCCACTGCAGCACCAGGCTCAGGTACACTCACCACAGAACCCAGTAACTCATTAGATCAGGGTTTTGTGTGTGTTTACATGCACAAACATATTCTTTCATCATATTTCAACCTTATTTGATAAAACGTGTCATTTAAAGGTGCATTTTCAGGTGGGGGGTTCATCATCTGCTTTTTTTTATGGCGACGTCATTGCCCTGCCTGGAATGTTCCACAGTATGACATTAAACAGCTCTACCTTGCATTTATTCAATTACAAGTGGTTTTACAGCTCAAAAATACTTAGAAAAACAGGCATTCTGACTGTGAACGGCGTCGCCTCTCCACAGATCTGACTTGTTCTCCATGAAGATAGAAAAGTTTAAAGATCCCATGACATGGTACTTCTTGATGCTTTTATATGGCGTCTTAATGGTTCCCTAATACTGTAAATGAATCCTTCTTCAAAATCAAGCCTCAGTGCATGAGATATGACTGACTGTCTTCATGAGGGTAAATATGTCTCTGAAACACTTGAATGCAAATGAGGAGGACAGAGACAGGCCAGTGCAGCGAGTGGGGGTGTGGCCAAATACTCCGCTGTTTCCTGGTTTAGCGGTGCGATGTGCGCTGGCACCACTTCTGTGTTTTAAGAGCAGAGGAAGATATGAGACGATTTCCATTAACAAAAAACACATTTCCACAGAAAATAAAATTAAACCACTGCTGTTTCAGAGGTTCGGAGGCTCGGATAAAGGACATCCGAGCCTGGAAACACTCTCGCGTGTCTCCAGGCAAATAAAAAAACGCATCTCACATTGCGTAGCTCGTTTGCAGTCCAAACTCTTTGGGCATGAGTTCCAGAGACGGTGGGTAGACATCCAGACGGGGGTGGAAACCTTTCCGCGAGTAAATGGTCACATCTTTATATAGCGCCAATCACCCATTCACACACGCAATCACACACCAGTGTACGCAGACACTGGGGGCGAGGAGGGTTAAGCGTCTTGCCCAAGGACACAACGGCAGCATTCATCTGTGGGAGCTGGAATCGTACCAACCAACCTGTGGGTCAGTGGATCTGACCGCTCAACCACTGATGTTTCTTATGTCAAGAGCGGGATTTGAACCGCCAACCTTTGGATCAGTGAACAAACGCTCTACCAACTGAGCTACTGCCGCCCCAGTGTGACGTCAGAAAGTTCCCTTGTTCAGAATTTCCCGTTTGGGCTGCCTTTTTTCAAACGCGGAAAAGGATCGCAAATGCTCAGTTTACACATTTCGCAACTTTTAGCCATGGGGGGGCTAAACAGGGTAGGGAAGCTCACATTAACGTTCAAAAACCTCAGAAAGTGAAAATTTCATGCCATGGGACCTTTAATACCATACTGTGAAACATTCCAAACAAAGCAATAACATCTCCATGGAGACGAGCATTTGACGGACACTCCACGAGAAAAGTTACACAGTGCACCTTTAAAAATCTCACTGTAATAATGGTTAGTTGCAGCCCTAGTGTACAGTTGTAGTACTACACACAATGAATCTTGACACTATATTGTTTTTGTTTTGTCTCTAGTTTGAGTAACTACGCCTCTCTCCACGGCGACATCTACTGCAAAGCCCATTTCAACCAGCTCTTCAAGGCCAAAGGAAACTACGACGAGGGCTTCGGACATAGACCCCACAAGGAGCTGTGGGAGCCCAAAGTGGAGGGAGAAGAGGAGAAAGACACGAAACCAACCGAAAACAAAGCCTCAAAACCATCTCCAAGCCCTGTCGACGCTAACTCAGACCCTTCCCCAAGTGTGGAAGACTCCCCAATCACAAAAGTCACAGATTTAACGCAACTTTTGGAGAAGCAACCGCAAGAAACTAAGGAAAAATCAAGTGAAAAGCCAATTCCGAGTCGCAGGTTGCACGTAGCGTGGCCACCTCCAGCCGGGGAAGGCCAAAATGGTGCCCCCTTGAGTCCACTGAAGGAAGGAGGAGGAGGAGTGTTAGTGAAGAGCTTTAAAAAATGGCCACCAGAAGATGAACCAGTATCTTTATTCCAAAGCACGGAGAGAGCAGAGCTGAAGAGTCTGAGGAGAAGTTCGTCTTTGAAAGAGCGAAGCCGGCCCTTCACGCTGATGAAAAATTCTGAGTCGGGCACCGTAACCGTGAGGCAGAGAGAGCCCAGGAGACCACTTAAAACTTTGCAAGAATGGAGGGCGTCGATGGAGGAGAGGCTGTCCATGGAAGAGAAAGAAGAGGCCAAACCAGAACCGAAACCAGAGGAGGTCCTTGCTCCCATTAAGGAGAAGCAGGAAGTCCAGAAAAGTCCCAAAGAGGAGCCGGAAGCCCAGTCCCAAGTCCAGGCTGAATTGGACCAGAATTCTCAGGAAGAACCAGAGGTGAGCGCAGAAGACATTATCAAGAGGAACAGATACTACGATGAAGAATATGAAGATGACGACATGGTGTAGTTGAGAAGTTAAGCCTAGGCCCGTCACAATAACAAATGAAGCACGGTATATCGCTAAAGAGAAATAAAGGGATTTATTCTACCCTCTACTGCTCAAATCTTAGCAAATTACAAGGAAAATAACAAAAATCTCCCCATTATTGCAAAGGAAAAGTACACGGGAAATTGAAACTCTAAAATATGTTTCCAATTATTGTAATTAATTATTGTGACAGGTCTCGTTAAGCCATAGTTATTCATATCCAGGTGAACATTTTTGTCATTTCTTATGTAATAGATCAAAATACACAACAAAGGGGCATAAAAAGTTGTAAATATTAGGATTGCTTTTCAACTCTATTGTGGAAAAAATGTCACATGCAAAAATTGATAATAATGCCATTTTCTGTTTTTACAAGAATTTGAAAGTAACTGTCCTATTAGAGATTTTGTATTTAAATTTTTATATAAGTTTACACAGTTTTGACTTAAAGGAAAAGTAACGTTTTTTTACAATTTGAGCCTTATTTCGGTAATAAAACAAGTTGTTTTACTCACCCATAGCACTTTGGTGTCATATGGAGCACTTCCAGAGATGTTTTAGATTAGCGGTTAGCCTAGCGCGACTTCTAGCCATAGCTCGGGGCATATAATATATTCCCCAAGCATGTAATATGCCCCGTGCGGGATCCAAATGACACAAACTTTAGCACTTTTCAAATCATAGAAGCTCGATGTCTTAGTCTACGATTTCGTTTGAAGCAAAAGTGGCCTGTAATCCGAGATTTAGCCATAGTCAGGGATGAAAGAGTTCCGTTTTTTAGCGGATCTCTGCTTTTTTTTCAGCTGTGGGGTAATTTTTTTTTTTTTTTAATATCTGTGCAAATTCGTTGAGAAAGATTTTGGGTGTATATATATATATATGTATAGTTGTGTTTAGGGTCGCCAACTTTCCGTGACTCCGCTTTTTTCATGTTTGGCCACTTTCATCCCTGCATAGTTTACAGCTTTGCGTTTCATGTTTGGGTCCCGGGAGCTGAGAGCACAGTCCGCACATGCGCACTGGCGTCCTCATCTACTTGAAACTATGGCTAAATCTCAGATTACAGGCCACTTTTGACCACACGAAATCGTAGACTAGGACATCGGGCTTCTATGATTTGAAAAGTGCTAAAGTTTGTGTTATTCGGAGACCGCAAACAAGTGCCCCGAGAACTCACATGATGGAGATCGCAAATCTAAAACATCTCCAGAAATGCTCCATATGACACCAAAGTGCTATAGGTGAGGAAAACAACTTGTTTTATTACCGAAATAAGGCTCAAATTGTAAAAAACGTTACTTTTCCTTTAAAGGTGCACTGTGTAACTTTTCGGTGGATTGTGATGGCACTTGCTTTTCTTTGTTTTTGTTTTTTTGCTTGGAATGTTCCACAGTATGACGTTAAAACATAGTTACAGGCTGTTCACTGTAACAATGCATGTTTTTCAATGTATGTTTGAACAGTAGAAATACCTGTAGTTAAATAAATGTAGGTAAATAGATAACGGTAGATATGTTTAATGCAATACTGTGGAAAATTCCATGGAAAGCAATGACATCCATAGTGACAAACAGGTGGCAGACCCTAAGTTACATAATGCATCTTTAAGCGGAAAAAACAAACATCCCAGATTTCTTTTTTCTTTTTGTGAAAATATTTAATCAATATTTAACAGAACTTTCCACATTTTATATTTGCACATTCCTCTCAAGGGCATGACCTGATTTCGGCTTAGTCTTTTTGTACCACATTATTATGTGAACGCCTGGGATAGCAATGCCTTTATTTGCGAATATATATATATATTTTATATTATTTTGTTAATTAAGCTTTTATACATCTCAATCAGAACTTAAATAAGGTTCACTAAATTATCTATGTGTCTAAAACTGTGCAACTTTTCTCTTTTGTTGCGATCAAAAAGCCATTTGAACCTGTTTTGTGTGGGAAAACCTTTTGAATACTGTGATTAAAAACAAGATGCATAAATGTCGTAGGTCTACAGTTCTGTCTCTGCTCTATTCAATCTGGTCTGAACTTGGACTAAACCAGGACTAGGGCTGCAAAATTATAAGTGTATCTCTAATGCATGGTTTACACTCAACAGAATTTATGAATATATGAGGAAAAGTTTTGTAATTTAGATAAAAGAAGAAATTCAATTTGTCAACTGGACAAAGTTTGTTTGGTCGAAAACGTTTCGCCGCTCACCCGAGAGGCTTCGTCAGCTCTAATAAGAATACTGGTAAAACAATGCTGTCAAAAAAGAGAATCCTTCTCTGAACAGAAATGGTGGAGTCAGACATAATTTGTCTCCCATCTATAATTCCATTCTTAAGCCTAGATCAAGCAAACAGGGGAACAATAGAGCTAGCCAGGTCAGGGCCAGAGGTGTGAAAAACAGTCGTTGTAGGGATGAATAGGTATGCTAATCTAGACGCCAGAGAAACAAAAGACTGAAACCAATGAGATAGTTTCAGAAAGTAGTTAGCTAGTTAGCTCCTCCCTGCAGCAAGATATAAGCAAGTGTCTTACCAGCATTCTAATTAGAGCTGACGAAGCCTCTCGGATGAGCGGCGAAACGTTTTCGACCAAACAAACTTTGTCCAGTTGACAAATTGAATTTCTTCTTTTATCATGGATTCTACCTGGACGACTGAGGTTGCCTGGAAGAATCCATGACTCATCTCTGTACCAGCGGCGAGTCTGGTAATGCTTGGTCCAGAATGCGCTGCCTTTGCGCTTAGACAGACAGCTAAGTGAACCAATCAGAGAACAGTTAACGGACAGCGACGTGAACCAAGCCGGTAGGAAGCAATGCAAAAACATCTTTTTTGAAAAGAAAGGCCTCTAGAGCTGTCAGCTGCTGTGGTTTTAAGGAATCGATGTGTTTTAGGTCATTTAAGACCAATTTTACAGCTGAATGGAAGGGACGTTGCGGGCAAAGGCGGGTGCACTGACGTCACCATCTTTGAACGAATCAGAATCGCGGAGTCCGTTGTTAACCGGGGGAGCGAGGGTGGAGCGAGGGTGTCCAAATGGTATCGCGCTGTATAGGAAATACAGAGAGATATCATTTGGCTGGCCAGGTAACGACTGAGGGACTCTTCACGCATTTTGTAATTTAGTTTTTAAGGTGCTGTATCTTGATTTATACTTCTGTTTTTCACATTTTTAAGAGGTTTCATTTTTGTAGTGGTCCACACTTCAGATACCAGAGGGGAGTTTTGCCATCACCATAATGCGACCATCAAATAGTAGTGCACTTCCTGATGATCCAATCACAGTACAGTACTCTCAATCGATTTTCTAATTTGACAGTGGACAGTAGAGTACAGTGCAGTACAGTAGTCTTATTTTGACCTTAAGAGCTGCTTATAGGTTTGCAATTTTATTTTTTATGAAGAGAATTCTGTTCAGAGTTCACATTTTTAACATGCTCAGAAGAATTGGCAAACTAATCCAGGAATCCCAAGTATTTTCAGAGCATGTTTTTACAGATCTAAACTACAGGGTCAAACTGTTATTTTGATGATTAGGACTAGCCTTACAGCTCTAGTCTAACCAGTATACCACAACGCTGTCTTTTATTTAATTTTTCTTGTATGTTTGTGAGATTATGTAAATGATGGATACATTTTTCACTTCAGGAATCACAGTTTTCAGATGTTCAGATGGAGCTTTAAGGCCAAGTTCTGTGTAGGAGTCCATTTGTGTCACACTAGTCCTGATTTAGACTTGGTTTCATTTATTATGGTTCATTTCTTCGTTTTAACAATCTATTGCAATAACCAAAAGCATGCTCAAACTCTTGTGTCTTTGCACTGCTGTTCAATCAAACTTTTGTATGACTTTGTACTGGAAAAGAGAACTGGAAATATTAAATTATAAAAAGAAATATTCGTGACTGAGTTTAAGTTTGTACCATCTCCTCTGCATCCTCACTGTCCCTCCTCTGTACCAATCTACAGCTCTGGGAAAAAAAAATAAGAGACCACTGCAAAATTATCAGTTTTTCTGATTTTACTACTTATAGGTTTGTGTTTGGGCAAAAGGAACATTTTTGTTTGAGTCTATAAACTACTGACAACATTTCTGCCAAATTCCAAATAAAAATATTATCGTTTAGAGCATTTATTTACAGAAAATGACATAATACTAATGTTTACGCTTAAAGGAAAAGTAACGTTTTTTACAATCTGAGCCTTATTTGGGTAATAAAACAAGTTGTTTTACTCACCCATAGCACTTTGGTGTCATATGGAGCATTTCCGGAGATGTTTTAGATTTGCGATCTCCATCATGTGAGTTCTCGGGGCATATGTTTGCGGTCTCCAAATAACACAAACTTTAGCACTTTTCAAATCATAGAAGCTCAATGTCTTAGTCTACGATTTCGTTTGGTCAAAAGTGGCCTGTAATCCGAGATTTAGCCATAGTTTCGAGTAGATGAGGAGGCCAGTGCGCATGTGCGGACTGTGCTCTCAGCTCCCGGGACCCAAACATGAAACGCAAAGCTGTAAACTATGGATAAATCTCGGATTACAGGCCACTTTTGCTTCAAACGAAATCGTAGACTAAGACATCGGGCTTCTATGATTTAAAAAGTGCTAAAGTTTGTGTTATTTGGAGACCGCACGGGGCATATTACATGCTCGGGGAATATATTATATGCCCCGAGCTATGGCTAGAAGTCGCGCTAGGCTAACCGCAAATCTAAAACATCTCTGGAAGTGCTCCATATGACACCAAAGTGCTATGGGTGAGTAAAACAACTTGTTTTATTACCGAAATAAGGCTCAGATTGTAAAAAATGTTACTTTTCCTTTAAGAAGAGTTCAGAAATCAATATTTGGTGCAATAACCCTTATTTTTAATCACAGCTTTCATGCGTCTTGGCCTGCTCTCCACAAGTCTTTCACATTGTTCTTGGGTGACTTTATTCCACTCCTGGAACTGCAGTAGCTCAGCTTTGTGTTTGTGTTGGAATTCAACTGACGCTGGAATGGAACGGCTGTAACACATGTAGAGATGCTGATTTCAGGGAAAAAAATGCATTTGAAAAAATGGTCTCTTATTTTTTCCAGAGCTGTATTCACTAGTATCCCTCCTCTGACCCATATATTCACTGTCGTCATTAATACTAGTCAGCCGTATGAACTAAAAATCAATATTTGAAACTAAAAAACAGATTTAAGTGTTTTTTTTATTATTATAATTAGTTTAAATCCTTTTACAAACACGGACAGTTCCTCGTGTCAAAAATAATCCGATTTTTCCTCCAGCATCATAACAGTCCATAGCCCGGTTGAAATCAGTCTGTAAACATGATTCAAAGCAGGTTTTGCAAATGTCAAAATCAAAGTTCAATGTTCAATTTTGCATTTCTAAACCAACTTATATTGACACATGAAAATAAGATGACTCAAGTAGCGGTATTACTTGAAGAAGGAAGAGTAGATAAGTGACATGATTTTGTTTTGAAAAAGTAATAACGTAATAACGCCATAGTAGTAACTTTTGAGCACAGTATTCTTGGGCACCACTTTTAAAAATACATAAAAAGCCATGCTGACTTGCCTGATCTGTCCTTTGCATTTGACCCAGCCTTTGTTGGGTGTTAACGGGGAAACCTGGCAGGATCTTGGTCAGGTGAAGGAGCAGACTATTTTACATGTAAGGCAAATCATTTCTGCTCCTCTGCGTTTGATTTTCCACAAATTTCCCTGAAGTAAAGTTTAACTTTAAAGGTCCTATATGCAAAATGGACTCTTGTGAGCTTTAAGTCTGCTATAATGTTGTTACCTCATCAAAAACAGACCTGCAGTTGTGTTTTGTTTCATTCACATATGTTGGAGTAATCCTTTATTATTGGTTTGTCTACATCTCCAAATGCTCAGAATGATGTCATGCAGTACTAGTTTTTAAGTTAACAACATAGTTCAGTAGTATTGGCAATTCCAGGGCTGAAATTATCCAAATGATTCTAGTAAAGGTGTATAGCAGAGGTGGGACAAAGTCATTGCTGGGCAAGTCCCAAGTCTTTTGCACTCAAGTCCGAGTGAAGTCCCGAGTCAAGAGTATCCAAGTGCCGAGTCAAGTCCAAAGTCAAAGCTCACAAGTCTCAAGTCAAGTCCAAAGTCCGAGCATTTTAGTTTTGAGTCATTTCGAGTCCCCTTTACAAAGAAATAAAATTTCTACAAATCATATAATGTCTGCAAGATCTGTATTCATTTGACCTTTTTACACCACATCAAATAACATTAGAAAAGCTTCAGGTGCCGAACAAAATTGGACGTTGTGGAAGCTCCGTCTGTAATCTTTGACCCGCACGTTCTGCATATTGCCGTTCGTTTTTTGTTGACAACTTCGTAGTTTTTATAACCAAACGAAATCACCTTCGGCATCATTTTGCAAACTGGCGCGTGGATGCTTGTTTCCGCATCATTTGTTGTGCAATTTGCCTTGGATGTGGTCGAATGAAAGCAACGTAGATCTACTGTGATTGGATGTTGTGCAAGTCGCGAGCACATGCTCTTTGCATACATTTTCGCAGATTCACAAGTACGAGTGCGGTCCTTATCAACATACTTTTAGAGGTTTTTTTTTTCATTGGACGTAGCAAGTCATCACAAGTCAAAAGGCCTAAGTCCAAGTGAAGTCACGAGTTATTGATATTGAAGTCCAAGTCGAGTTGCAAGTGTTTGTACATTTTGTCGAGTCGAGTCTAAAGTTATCAAATTCGTGACTCGAGTCTGACTCGAGTCGAAGTCACATAACTCGAGTCCACACCTCTGGTGTATAGAGTTTAAAAACACAGTAGAGCACTTCCTGTATTACATGTGTGAAAACAAAACACAACTCCAGGTATGTTTTAGTGTCATGTGAGCCCTTTAACCTTACAAAGACAGGAAGAACATGCAAACTCTACATCAGGGGTGTCCAAACTATGGCCCAGGGGTCAAATCTGGCCCTCTGACCAATTTTTGTTGGCCCCCAGGGATCCTGCGGAATTGGCCCAAATGATCATAGAGCCACTGTGCAGAACTTTTTACTTCAAATTCCGGTATCTCAATGCAACATCAACAACAACTCGCTGCATTACGATACAGACCTGAAATTTGCGTTCTAGGACTTCTAAAGGTGTTGTGGCTCCGTCAAACTCATATCAAATGCATCTATCTGAAGGTCTCCCTGTACTCACCAGCTCTACGGCCCTCCACTATAAACATGTTTGTATAGAGCCCTTTACAGTTAGTAAAGAAACGTGCCGTCACTGGCATGCGTGCGCAGTTCCGAGGCAGAAAACCATGGCGGAACATAGCGGATTATCTAATTATTGCAAATCATTGAACATTAACAATAGGGAGAGCTACATTTAAAAGCTCACGTTGAGCAACGGGGTTCGACTACCAGATCCTTATGCGATCACGGAGTGGCAGTACGATTGTAGCCAGATATCCACTGTTATTTAGTGGAGAAGCCCAGTGTATATACGAGAGAAAGTGCGCGTACAAATCCATGGATGCCTACCAGTTTGCCGTGTATGGCCATGTACAGGAGGTAAAATACCACGATATCAATGGGGAGTTTCTCCGTAGTATCTTCCTTCCTACTATTCTCCGCCGCGGCGCCCGGGGGTGAGCAAAGCTCACGGGGAAAAGAGAAAGCGTCCCCCTCCTCAGCCGGGATACCGGGAGGAGGTGAACTGACAACCCGAAAGGAGGGGAAAAGCCAAAATAATTTTAAAAGTTCAAAGAAAAAACGAAAAAAAATAAATAAATAAATAAAATAAACAAAGACAGCCCTAGGGAGCTCATCACACATACGACCGTGTACAACGCTTGGGCTATCATCAACAAGCTACGTTCTGACCGCCAACTGCACTTGCGTTGCGGGGTAAGTAACATACTACGACTTAATTCACGAGTCACAGATGTGATCTCAGTCATGTCAAATGCCATTTATGATGCTCATCCGAAAACTTATCATGCATTTTAACAAAGTTATTCGTGTTCGTTTACATGTGTCTGTCGTAGAGGTTACCCGGTTAATATGTCTGTGAGCTTTGCGGTGTCCTGTGCTTGCTCGTTAATCAGCATGATTAAACACCATTGAACACCTGGGCAAATTACCCTAAACAAGCAGCAGGTGTTCACTTGTGTGTATGTCAGTTGAATGGTATGAACTATCGATAACAGGAGAAGTTCAATTTGTCAACTGGACCAAGTTTGTTTGGTTGAAAACGTTTCGCCGCTCATCCGAGAGGCTTCGTCAGCTCGACGAGACGAGAGCTGACGAAGCCTCTCGGATGAGCGGCGAAACGTTTTCAACCAAACAAACTTGGTCCAGTTGACAAATTGAACTTCTCCTGTTATCATGGATTCTACCTGGACGACTGAGGGACTTTTCTCACAGGTATGAACTATCATTTATTCCATCTGTTTCTCTTTATTTGAGTTCTTCTCTTCTATATCTTCGCTGGGGGTTTTATGGCAGCAGTGGCTCTTTTTGAGTCGGAACTGCGCGCGCATTCAGTGATGACGTAGCTTTGAAACTGTTCTATATGGCCCTGGGTGGAAAAGGTTTGGACACTCCTGCTCTACATGGAAAGCACCCATCCGGTCTGGGATTTCAACTCCTACTCCTATGATTTTACTTTTGGACAATTAGTTAATGTTGCTTCTAAAATCGTCCAATTATTATTTATTGGTTCTGGCGATCATTATGATTAGAAAAACTATGTAGAAAGTATCCCTGACATGGTTCTACGCGGGCGGGTCGTTAAATATGAGGCGGCGTTACCCACACTTAACCGTCTACTGGTCAAATCAATTATTCAAGATGCACTCACAAAGTACATTTTAGTGGAAAAAAGCTTAAAGCTGCATTGTGTAACTTTTCTGCTGGAGGGTCCGTCAAATGCTTTTCTCCATGAAGATGTTATTACTTTGTCTGGGATGTTTCACTGTATGGTAAATGGTAAATGGCATTAAACATTTCTACCTCCATGGAGACTAAACCAGACCAAGATACAGGTCAGATCTGTGGAGAGGTGACCCCGCTCACAGTCAGAATGCGTTTTTCTAACTATATTTGAGCAATAAATCCACTTGTAATTAAATAAATGTAAAGCAGAGCTGTTTAATGTTAATTACTGTGGAAAATTCCAAGCAGAACTATGGCGTATCCATAGAAACAAGCAGATGACAGACCCGCAACCAGAAAGTTACATAGTGCACTTTTAAGTATCAAGTCACTTTTCACCTTCAATAACAGTCTTATAGATTGTGTAACAAGTTAAGATAACATTTTATGTTACTACAAATGTTACAGCAAAAAAATAAAAAATCAGTTTATATTTTCAAATAGTCCAGAGAGCAGCAGGTTGTGGTGTGGCTTCAGTCACCAACACTGACCGACCACCACCTCGTTCCAGAAGTAAATGTTCCATTATTTTTCTCCATACACTTTACAAAAAAATAAAAAAATAATATTAATGTTAAAATGCGTGAAGAGTCCCTCAGTCATCCAGGTAGAATCCATGATAAAAGGAGAAGTTCAATTTGTCAACTGGACAAAGTTTGTTTGGTTGAAGACGTTTCGCCGCTCATCTGAGAGACTTCTTCAGTTCTGGTTCTAGTGCTGGTTAGTCCCTGTTTATATCTAGCTGCAAGGAGGAGCTCACTACACTGAAATCATTCTGAAACTATCTCAACTAATTTGTATCTTTTGTTTCCCTGGCGTCTCGTTTAGCATCTCTATTTAGCCCTATGAGGAGCTCACTGCTCTGAAATAGCTCTGAAACTATCCCCTCATTTGTTCCTTTTGTTATTTGAATATTTAGCATCTCTATTCAGACTCCAGACCGTCTCCACCCTTCTGCCTCTGACTCATCTGCCCTAATGTTTTTTTTCCGTCCATTATGACTTGGTTTAAGAATCAAATTATAAATGGGAGACAAGTTATGTCCAACTCCCCCATTTCTGTTTAACGACGGATTCTCTTTTTTGACAAAAATTGCTTCTTTCACTCCCCTCTCAAACTAGTTGTTTTCCCTGGCTAAGATCTGATTAGATCTGATAAGATCTGATTAATGTTAAAATATTTGCTCAGGGCTAATCCTCTCTGTAGTAAACAATGACCACAAGACATATCATTTTAAATCTGTTTCTGAAATTTTATAAACCAATAAACTATTAAAACATTTTGCTGAATCTTGCATTGTTAGGTTTTTTTTTTGGACTTAAAACACCGGTATTATGGACATTAGCACATTCTGTATCACAAGAGTTAATTTTTTGTACTATGGAACCTTTAATATGACATTTTCTGAAAGTCTATGGGGAAAATGAATGGAAAATGGACTTCTGGAACCAGAGCGGACACAGAAGTGAGCGGGACTTTTGTGCTCCATTGTGTCCAGCGCTGGGAGTGGACTTAAAATAATGTTGAAAAAATGAACAATTATTATCACAACACACAACATAGATATCAAATGACACATTTTACTTATATTGCACAACCCTGTAAGAAATCAACAGAAACTTGACAGAAATTAGAAAGAGAAATTTAAGTGATTATAGCAGTGGGTGTAAATTCCTCCCTGTTCTGAAACTTAATTGGAACTTTTCGTTGTGAGTAAACGCATTCAGCTCTTGATTTAAAACAACTGAAATATCTTTACTTAATAATGTGGCCACAAAATCCTCCTTCATCATAAGAAAGACAAAACACAGATATGAAAACTGGACATTTCTAATCCAAGGGGAGAGGCACAGTCGATTTAGTGCAAAACCGTGGAAGACCAGCAGGGGTCAGTATTACACCACTGATAGCATTAAAGGAAAAGTAACGTTTTTTACAATTTGAACCTTATTTCGGTAATAAAACAAGTTGTTTTACTCACCCATAGCAGTTTGGTGTCATATGGAGCATTTCCAGAGATGTTTTAAGCAGGGCTCTCAAGTCTCACGCATTGAGAGTGTGACACACGCAATTCGACGTATTCACAAGCTCACACGCCACACATGGCATTTCTCATGCCGATTTCTTTTTTTTCTTTTTTTTTTGTGCCCAGAAGATCGGTCTGTGTGGCTTAGTTTATGCAGGCTCCCCGCGTTTTCAGCGAAAAAAACTCCCCCTCCCCTGACGGCGCGTCTGCTCCGGCCTCCGCTCGGACCGCACGGTCGGGAGCACGTCCTGAGCCTCAGTCCCGGTGCCACGTCTCCTCTGAGACGCACCGACTCCGGTCGTGTGTCTCCGTCTGTGCGTAACGTGTCCCCCCCGACGGCTTACGTGCGGCCCAGAGTCGAACTGCCCATGGTGAGCCGCGGGCCCGGTGCATTAACCAGACACTTACATGAATCCGTTAAAAATATCCCGCTCCCCCCCGCCCCGGTCCCTCCTCCCCGCCCCTCTCAGCGCGCACTGACAAAGTGCGGTGATGATAAAACAAACTGAGAACCATCAGGGAATAACTTCATTTATATAACTCTCATTAGTTGCTTTGTAGTTTAAGTTTGCTCTTTAGACAAACAGGGCTCACAAAATTACAGAATTTAGAAGTTAGAAGTTACAGAAATTACAGTCTCACGCACGACCCTGGTCAAAACTTGAGAGCCCCGTTTTAAGATTTGCGGTTAGCCTAGCGCGACTTCTAGCCATAGCTCGGGGCATATAATATATTCCCCAACCATGTAATATGCCCCGTACGGGCTCCAAATAACACAAACTTTAGCACTTTTCAAATCATAGAAGCCCGATGTCTTAGTCTACGATTTCGTTTGAAGCAAAAGTGGCCTGTAATCTGAGATTTAGCCATAGTTTACAGCTTTGCATTTCATGTTTGGACGTCCCGGGAGCATGAGAGCACAGTCCGCACATGCGCACTGGCCTCTTCATGAAACACAAAGCTGTAAACTATGGATAAATCTCGGATTACAGGCCACTTTTGACTAGGCTAAGACATCGGGCTTCTATGATTTGAAAAGTGCTAAAGTTTGTGTTATTTGGAGACCACAAACATGTGCCCCGAGAACTCACATGATGGAGATCGCAAATCTAAAACATCTCTGGAAGTGCTCCATATGACACCAAAGTGCTATGGGTGAGTAAAACAACTTGTTTTATTACCGAAATAAGGCTCAGATTGTAAAAAACGTGACTTTTCCTTTAAGCGGACAGTCCTGTGTGGCACATCGTATTTACTAAAACCAGAGTATGTCACTTTTTCCAAGAAATAAAATATAATAGAAGCTTTTTCAGTGTGAATATTTTTATAGAACTAAAAAACATAAAAATGCATCCTTAGTGTGAGAAGGCTTGCATTTCCACAAACCCGACTCTTACTTGACCTAGAGGAGAGCGTCATCTGGCTTGTTTTCGTGGAAATGCTGTTCCTTTGGCTATAATATTCCACAGTATGGCATAAAACCTATCCATCTCTGTGGAGAATGTTGTGTATATAGTTTTAACATTCCATCCACTTCCATGGAATCATGCAATTGACATTCTCCCTCCAGAAAGTGTCATACTATCACTTTAAGTTAGACTCATCATTATTCTAATAGTTTCACATGTGTCAAGATTCAGCTTTGAACTCAAATTGGGCTGCACAATATTCTACAAATTTACTGCAATAATGCCATAGCAACAACTCTTTTTATTTTATTATTTAGTATTATTTACTATGAATGTATTTATTTGCATCTGTAATATTGTCAGTTCCAAGCCTGTAGAAATGTTGAAAGGGTGGTACATCAGGATGTACTCGGGAAGAAATAGAATGTGAATGTGAATGTACTCTACATGTAGAAAACTCCAGTTAAAGATCCCATGACATGGTACTTCTTGATGCTTTTATATGGCTCCTTAATGGTTCCCTAATACTGTAAATGAATCCTTCTTCAAAATCAACACTCGGTGCATGAGAAACAGAGATAAGATGAGAAAGAGTAATTTTTCTCTCTCTGAACAGGCCATAATGGGCGTTGTTGCTTGAATGCAAATGAGGAGAAAATAGATGGCCTAGAGTAGACGGTGGGGGCGTGGTCAAACTCTCCGCTCTCAGCTGTCCGCTCTGATCCATTTCCGCGATGAGAAGCGATCCATTTCACGCTTCTCATCTCCGAAGAGATGAGAAGCGTTCCACTGAAAAATAAACACATTTCCACAGAAAATAAAATTAAACCACTGCTGTTCAAAGGTCCAGAGGCTCAGATAAAGGACTTCCGAGCCTAGAAACACTCGGACGTGCCTCCAGGCAAATAAAAAAACGCATTTTGCATTGCCTAGCGCAGTCGCGGTCCAAACTCTCTGGGCGTGATTTACAGAGATGCTGAGTACAGACAGACGGGGGTGGAACTGCATTTTTCGAGCTGACATCAATAAGGTGCCTTGTTGAGAATCGCCCGTTTGAGCAGTGTTTTTTTCTAACGCAGAAAAGGATCGCAAATGCTCAGTTTAGACATTTCGCAACTTTTAGCCATGGGGGGGGGGGCCTAAACAGGGTAGGGGAGCTCACATTAACGTTCAAAAACCTCAGAAAGTGAAAATTTCATGTCATGGGACCTTTAAAATAAAAAATAAAAAATAGTCAATACTCAATACCAATTGTGATATTGTAATTTTGAACACTATAGTATTTGTATGTGATTTTTTTTTTGTTTTTTTAATTTTGCATCAATATTTGCTTGCATCTAGTTTTGATACAAGTTTTAGTATCAGATTTTCGATATTTTTGACAACCAACTTTATATAGAATAGACCCATCATATTCCATATACAGCTTTAATATTCAAAATCAGTAATTGCATAGGTTGTTTTGTAATATTGTGCAGCCCTTAAGTGATTTCTTTATAAGATATACGATTTGATTTAAAGCACATTTGAATTCAAGATTACACCAGCATTTTAAAGCACTATTCCTCAGACGTGGCGCCCTCTTGTGGCCGCCCCAGTTTATATTGGATAGACTTTGGCCTGTATATTCCTGTGTGTGTGTGATAGTTTTAGCCGCTGAGTGGATGCAGGTCCACTCTGACCCTCTCCCCCGCACTCATCATCCCGATCGTGGGGTAGAATCCACCAGACGGCAGCACCGCCTCCTTACGTCCCACCACCTTCCCATTACGAGTGAAGAACACCTGGAAAATAAAGTAAGTAAAGTAAGTAAGTAAAGTAAGTAAGTAAAATTTTATTTATATAGCACCTTTCACAGACAAGAGCCACAAGGTGCTTCACAACAAGACTTAAAATACAAAATATACAAAATACAAATATAAAAATATAAAAATGTGGAGACAGTGATTAAGATCAAGACAACATAAAATCACAGCAGCCCAGAAACACTAACCAAAAGCTTGCACAAAAAAGAAGGTCTTAAGTTGGCTTTTAAAAGCGTCAACAGACTCAACTGAACGCAGAGAGAGTGGAAGATCGTTCCAGAGCCGAGGAGCAACAGCCTGGAAGGATCGATCTCCTCTGGTCCGAAAACGCGTGCGTGGAACCATCAGTAGATTCTGATCCACAGACCTCAGAGCCCTCACAGGGGAGTAAGGCTGGATCATATCCCTGATGTATGAGGGAGCCTGGCCATGCAAAGCTCTAAAAGTTAAAACCAAAATTTTAAAATTTATCCTATAGGACACTGGCAGCCAATGAAGCTCCTTTAAAATAGGGGAAATGTGAGTCCTCCTATTTACACGAGTCAGAATTCTCAAAAGATCAAAGATCAAAGTCAGCTTTATTGTCAATTCTGCCATATGTGTTCAACATACAGTGAATCGAAATTTCGTTTCTCTCTGGCCAGGTAGTGCAAAAAGACAGTGTACAAGATACAATATGAAGACAAAACACAACAAAAACTATCTAAGACAGAGATCTAAAGTTAAAACTACAGTCCAAGATCTAAAATCTTAAAGCAGTGCAACATAATAAATAAATACCTATATACAGATTTCCAAAGTGCAGTGTGCATCAAAAATGTACATTGGAAGATACAGCAGTGAAATGGTCATGTGCAATAGAATGTGCATTGGAGTTAAGATAAAAATAAATGTGCAACAGTAGTAATTCTCGCTGCAGAGTTTTGGACTAATTGCAGTCGAGACAGCTCCTTCTTGTTCAGACAAGAAAACAAACTATTGCAATAGTCCAAACGTGACGACACAAAGGCATGAATGCTTTTGCTTTCTCATATTTGGCAGCCAAATATGAGAAATTAAAAATTAAGTTTGTTGTTTTTGATTACTTTCTGAACAAAATAAATAGTAAAAGAGTAAAATAAACCAAGTCTGTCTATGTAATCTTAATATGTTCAGTTTTAGTGAAAATCTAACCTGTCAAATCCACTTGAATAGGTTTTGAAGGGGACCTGTTGAATCTGTGGTTTTAAACAGTTCTTACCATGACCTTCCTGCCCTGCTCTGGCTCGTCCGCTCCTTCATCCTCCTCTTCATCGTTGTTGATGTAAAGGTCGTTCTGGACTTCACTGGGTTTGGCAAACACCTCCATGTCCCACTCATCTTCATCGTCTGAAAAGCATGACAGAATATCCGTGTTTATGCAGTTAACATTAAGGCAAGTGTAAACAGTCGTGATGCCACAGACAACAGATATGCACACGGATGTCCAGGGAAGAGTGCTGAATATTTAAAGAGGGAGTATTACTCTTCTATGTCGATACTAAAACCTCTTAAGGCAGGAATGAACTATTATTGTAAATGTTTTGTTTTGAAATTGACAGAAGGTCGGCCAATATTTATAATGTCATTTCCCAGTTTTAGCGTATCAGTCCCTGGCCTTAAAGGAAAAGTAAAGTTTTTTTTACAATCTGAGCCTTCTTTCGGCAATAAAACAAGTAGTTTTACTCACCCATAGCACTTTGGTGTCAATTTGAGCAGTTTCGTAGAAGTTATGTTGTAGCGTATCCGTTAACTTGAGTGCTCGGGGCATTACTTTGCGGTCTCCAAATAACACAAACTTTAGCACTTTTCAAATCATAGAAGCCCGATATCTTAATCTACGATTTCGTTTGAAGCAAAAGTGGCCTGTAATCTGAGATTTATCCATAGTTTCGAGTAGATGAGGAGGCCAGTGCGCATGTGCGGACTGTGCTCTCAGCTCCCGGGACCCAAACATGAAACGCAAAGCTGTAAACTATGGATAAATCTCAAATTACAGGCCACTTTTGCTTAAGATATCGGGCTTCTATGATTTGAAAAGTGCTAAAGTTTGTGCTATTTGGAGCCCGCACGGGGCATATTACATGCTTGGGGAATATATTATATGCCCCGAGCTATGGCTAGACGTTGCGCTAGCCATAGCTTGGCATTTATGCATTTTAACACTTTTTATTTATTGTTTTTATTTATGATTTACTGTATTTTATTGTATTGTATTTATTGTCTGTGCAGCACTTTGGAAAATGTTTATAAAATGTGCTTTAGAAATAAAGTGGTTTGGATTCGATGTCTTCCCTGTCAGCATAAATGGAGCTGTACCTTCACTGTCACAGGTGAAGTCTCGAGGAAACATGATGCCACAGCCCATAATATCTCCTTCAAAACAGCGCGGACCGAACGCATCTCCCACACCACTGCCACTGAACAGCTTTCCATCATCTACACCGAGAAAAACACAACAATACCAACCACTTTTAGCATAGCACAACATCTTTTTTAAATGATTACCAACTTAATATGACAATCAGTATGACTTGACTGTTACTTGACCCTTACACATTTTCATATGTATATATAGAATAGGGATGCAATGATATTTGATATAATATTGAATCAAGTGTTAGGTCGATATGCACGTGTCTCTCCCTGTTATTTTGTTCAGAAAGAGGAACAGTTATTGCTGTGTCCTCGGACGCAAAAGAAATCCACTCCAGAGGGACTTACAGCTGAAATATTCTAACAGATGTGGATTTCATTTTTCAGTCACTTTTTATTTTATGTCGATAGACCCAGGAATGACAAAGATTAACTTTTAAATACTTCAGAATGGCTTTACATCTGCTTTAATCAAATGCGCTCCTGTACGCCACCAAGACAGTCTGTATTAAAGGGATATGCCACCCCCAGGTCAAATTTGGGCATCTCCCCACAGTCCAGAGACTAAAATAAGTGGTGGAAAGCGTTTTCCTGCTCACCCAGCCATTGTCCGAGTCTGTCGCCACTGACCGCCGCGGTATCTGCAGCTCCTCCGCCTTAGACTGGAGTCTAACGTCGCCAGAGAAAGATTTCGGCCAAAAGGAATTAATTTGCTCGATGCGTTTCCCAATTACTTTCTGTGTAGTGCGCATTCATATCGAGTGAAAATAAATGTGCAAATCAACACGGAGAGCTTGCCTTGGTCATTTTGGGTGGGAACTATTTTTCAGTGCGGAAGAACATGGCCGTATCACGCAGTACGCTGCCAGGGGAATCCCAGCTACGCACCGGGAAGGGAGTTCCCCTGTTGCACAACGTGGTACAACGCACTACACAGAAAGTAATTGGGAAAAGCATCGAGCAAATTAATTCCTTTTGGCCGAAATCTTTCTCTGGCGACGTTAGACTCCAGTCTAACGCGGAGGAGCAGCAGCTGCGCGCGGCGGTCAGTGCTAACAGACTCGGACAATGGCTGGGTGACCAGGAAAACGCTTTTCATCACTTGTTTTAGTCTCTGGACTGTGGGGAGATGCCCAAATTTGACCTGGGGGTGGCATATCCCTTTAAGAGTAGACTGGCTACAACACATTATAAAACAGCCTGAGAAAGCACCGTTCTTGTTTAGTTCATTGAACTAACTGAACTAAAACACTTCACATATACAGTGTCTCTCGAAAGTACCAATACACCTTGAACCTTTGCACATTTTTACATGTTTTACAATCATAAACATAAAGAAAGTTCACACACAAGTAACAGACAACTATGAAGTGAAAGCAAAATGATACATGAGTTTGTTATTTTTCAAAAAATAGAAAACCGAAAAGTCAGACATGCACAAGTATTCATATAGCATGAGTTAATACTTTGTAGAACCGCCTTTTGCTGCAATAACAGCATCAAGTCTTTTGGGGTATGACTCTACAAGATTTGCACATCTAGACACTGAACTTATAGCCCATTCCTCTTTACAAAACAAGATTTTTTTTGACTTTTTTAATTCTAATTTGAGTAATTTGACTTAAAGAAAAGAGAAAATACCTGGGAATTAAAATTTCAAACTAAGGAGATGAAATAAAAGGATTTTCATTTAATAATCCGTTGTGTCACGTTCTACTTTTGGAGAATTATCAACACGTATGAGTGAGGGGGTACTCGAGGTGTGACAAAAAGGCTCAGGGGGTACACAAGACAAAAAAGGTTGGCAAACACTGCAGTAGTGTAGTATGGAATGTTTCTTTAATGTCATATTGTTATTATAATATACTTATTAGCAGAAAAAAATTACATGTTTTTTTGGCATCTTCAACCTTGGCAAAATTGAGCGTATCAAGGTATGTATGTGGGAAAACTGTATCATTGCATCCCTAGTATATAATATAGCATTTGGTTCTGACTCACCTGCATGATACGCTATAGAGCCCCTGCTCCAACCTGGGTGTCTGTTTTTGGGATAGTCCTGAAAAACACAAGAAGAATCATTTAACACCATAAAAACCCCATATGCAAAACGTACATTGAGATGCATTAGACAAAACGATATGAGGTTAAGGTAAATAAATTAGAGATGCAATCTGGGGTCACTCCAGTCAATAAAAACTAAGATGTCAACCACCCATTTTAGGGGGGAAAAATTCCCTTTCCCTCTTGATCCCACTTTGCACTACCTTCTCACAAAATTTTACAAATATATATATTTGCAATAAAGTAAAACTGTAAATCAAAGCACAAACCATATTTTATTCACAGGTACTAGTGGTGACATACACATACCTGGCGTATATGTATATGTATATAGTAAATTTATAATGATTCAGGAAAAAACATGTACTTACCATACAACATTTACCAAATGCATGTTGTGACAGATGCATTTGTGCACTTTTATTAGGCAAAACTCAACGACATGTCGCGGTAGACCTGCTCTGTGCCAACACTGACATAAATTTAGATTTGTTTTTGCTTCACATTTCGTCTTGCACTTCTACTCAGAGCGCATTGAGGAGGGAGCCTGTGTGCGCTATGAGCAGGAGGAGCGAGAGGGTGAAAAGGAGCGATGTGCTGACGTGAGGCGGACGGACAGGTAGGATGTTTTATAAAGTTTAACCTGCTCTGTGATACATGCTGGGCCGCAAAGGTACACGCTGTTGCGAACAAGCCGTACGTCTGCGGGTTCCAGACGAGCGCACAGGCTGCAGTGAGAAGCTCTGCGCGGTCCCGTACACCAGTAAAGGTTTATTGCTAAAGGCAGCGGCCATAATGAAATATGATCAAAATCATCTCGAGACCAAGACCGGTGTCGAGTACTACGACACTATGATCTACCCACACTACCTTGGTGATCAACTGGTAGATCGCGATCAACGTATTGGGCACCCCTGTTTTAGACACTATTTTTGATTCACACGGTAATACGGGACAAAGTGCGTCCCTATTCAGCTCAATAGAGGATGCGTACTTTTGTTCCTGAATACAGGACGTTTCCGTTTTTCAACTATACATATATACACTCAAAATTTTTCTCAACAGATTTGCACCAATATAAAAAATGACCCAGGCGGCTGACCAAAAAGCAGAAATCCGCCAAAAAGAGGAAATTTTTCATCCCTGTTCATAACAAATAATGTCAAAATCTCATCTCGTCTCGTTCTTGTTGATCCAGTCCCGTGTCTCATCTCATCTTGTGGAAATCATATCTCGTCCCACCCCTATCAGTAAGTGTTGCTTCTTCTTATAAAATCACACTTGTAATTACATCAGCTGACTACACGAATGGTCTGTGGACTTCCAATAAGCTTCATGACAATTAGCAGGTCGTGGTATGTGTTATCTTCCCATAAAATTAAAACAAGACCATGCTTGTCTTTTGTCATTTAATACATGAATCCTAGAGTTCTGACACATACAAATAATGGCATGAGGGGTACATTACTACGACTTTTAAAAATTTCATTTTATGGCAAGACATTTACCACGACTTGCTAATTGCTGTGCAGTTTGTTGGAACTTGGAACCATTCACATATTTAACTGATCAACATAATTACAAGTGGGCTTTTATAAGAAGAAACATGTACCAAAAATGTTTTCACAGAAGAGATGCTCAAATGGGTACAACGTTGAAAAATCCAGGGATGAAAGTGGCCAATCATGAAAAAAGCGGAAAGTCACGGTCACGGATTTGTATATGCTATATGTTAGCAATAAAGTAAAACTGTACATAAAAGTACAAAAAAAAACTCACATTTTATTAACAGGTAGGCCTACTAGTAGTATATATTGGATTTGTTTTTGCTTTGCACTTCGTCTAATCAGAGCGCATTGAGGAGGAGCTTATGCGCGCTAAAAGGCGCAGGTGAAAAGCGAGGAGCGACTCGTTAAAGGAAAATTAACGTTTTTCTTACAATCTGAGCCTTCTTTCGGCAATAAAACAAGTAGTTTTACTCACCCATAGCAGTTTGGTGTCAATTGGAGCAGTATTGCAGAACTTATGTTGAGCCGTTCTGTTCTACCACTGATCCCGTATCCGTTAGCGTGAGTGCTCGGGGCACTGATTTGCGGTGTCCAAATAACACAAACTTTAGCACTTTTCAAATCACAGAAGATCGCTGTGTCAGGGTAGACTTTTAGTAGATTCCAAAACGGCCTGAAACCCGATATCGCAACAGAAAAGTAAAGTTCAGAGCGGTGTTAGCTTCTTTCGGACTAGCGGTGTTTACAAAACAGCTGAGTTCACGCATGCGCACTGTCCTCTCTGATGATGTCATCAAATGAAACTATAGCTGGATATCGGGTTTCAGGCCGTTTTGGAATCCACTAAAAGTCTACGCTGACACAGCGATCTTCTGTGATTTGAAAAGTGCTAAAGTTTGTGTTATTTGGAGACCGCAAAGTAATGCCCCGAGCACTCACGCTAACGGATACGGGATCATTGGTAGAACAGAACGGCTCAACATAAGTTCTGCGATACTGCTCCAATTGACACCAAAGTGATGTGGGTGAGTAAAACTACTTGTTTTATTGCCGAAAGAAGGCTCAGATTGGAAAAAAACGTTAATTTTCCTTTAAGCGAGGCACGGGCAGGTAGGGTGAGGTATAGGATGTTTTATAAAGTTTAACCTACACGCAATGGTACACACTGTTGCGAAAGAGCTGCGCTCGCTCGCTCGGTCTGCGGCTCCAGACATGGGCTCGCGCGCCCCGCAGTTTAATACGAGACATGTACTTTTGTTCTGAATAAGGGACGATTCTGTTTTTCAAGGGACGGTTGGCGACCCTAAACACATCTATACATATATATACACCCAAAATCTTTCAACGAATTTAAATAAAAAAATAAAAATAAATACCCCGCGGCTGAAAAAAAAGCGGAGATCTGCTAAAAAACGGAACTCGTTCATCCCTGGAAATAGCTTCAAGACACATCAAATCGACAGGGCACAATGGAATCTTGTTGAAAATACATACCTGCGTTTATCTGAATATATTTAATTGGCTTTTTAACATAAGTACATGCTACATTTAGCAGTTTAACATCACATTACAACATTATAATTGTATGTGCGCACGCTTGCCGATTCTGTTGTGATAGCGCTCTGAAGGGGGAGTGACTTAGCGTGAGGAGCAAAGGGAGGGGAGACTCGCAGTGTTTAAAATGAAACAGAAACTCAAAATATGATGTTTTCAGTGAATACAGTATTTTAAAAACAGTAAGTTAACATGTTGATCCAGTCCCGTGTAAGCAGTTAATACCTCATAGAAGTAATATAAATCCCTTTATTTGCAGCAAACCATCCCTCTGGACCCGACTATTTACCAAGCACCAAGCTGATGTTTTCATTTGGACCTATGAGGTGGATGGGTACATGAACTGGGTACATGAACTGGACTGAACAGGGGAGTGGGCAGTAGTTTGAATCCGGATCATGTGTCACCTTGCGGGCGAGTCCCAGAGCGATGTAGCACTTCTCTCCGGGGTCGGTGATCTCCAGCTCGTAATAATGAAAACGCGTGTTGAGAGGACGCCGCGCCTGAGCCAGACCCACGTCCATGATGCTTTTCCCTCTGCCCACGTACTCCAGCATCTGCAAAGTGAAGCCGACACTTCAGCATCAAGTACTGTCACGATAAATACTATATCCACTTATGGTTCAGTATATCAAAGCTAGAACAATATTTATTTGGGGTCAATACTTATCACGTGTACAATTTCTTTGCAATAGTGGGGAGATTTTAGCCACTTTTACATAATGCAATAAGATTTGAGCTGTAGAGGGCTGAATAAATAAGGTCTACGGCTTCATTATTGCTTCATTCTACCATTTTTGTGTTGCAGCTCAGACCATTTAATGATACAGTATAATTAAAAAATTCTTGCTTATTTTTATTCTGTCAGGGGCGTAAAGTAGTTCCCATGTTATTGTTTATTGCAGTATTTCTCTGTAGTAATATATTGTGCTAAAAAAAGTTTAACAAATCAATTTATGTGATCCTAATAACCAGTGATGCCGGTAACGCGGTGCTGTAGTCGGACTACTTTTTTCAGTAACGAGTAACGCAACTACTATTTCAAAACCAGTAGTCAGATTAAAGTTACTTATCTAATACACCGTGCGTTACTATTTCTGCATTTCGGGGGAAACGTAGGTTACATTTATTTATTCTTATTTTTTGGCTACATGTTTCTTACGAGGTTACGTCATCTCGGCTCCGCGGCGCCAAAGTCAGATCAAAGATTCTATCTCGTCAGATGTGAACAATATGGAAGGAGAGAGGTTCGCCTTTTCCAGCTGGAAATACAGGCATTATTTTGATTTTATTTCGGCTAAGGATGACAACATTAAGGTCCGTTGTACTCTGTGCTGGTGACAGAGTGCTGTCTACCTTCAAAAACACGTCAAATCTGAAAAAACAACTGGAGAAACAGCACAGCACAACGAAGCTAACAGAGCAAGTCCCGCCCGATGCGAAAGTCACAGGTGAAGGAGGTCCCAGACATGTTCATTCATTTACATAAGCCTAAGGGCCCGTTTACATGAGAACGCTTACGGGTAAAAACGACAAAATATTTCATCGGAAGTGCCTTTTGTTTACAGGATGACGGCATTTTTAGGGCCTAAAAACGCAAAAATCTGAAACCACCCTCCAGAGTGGAAAAGTTAAATACGCTCCGCTGTAGCGTCTCCGTGTAAAGTGCCCAAGACGCAAAACTGGTCAGATCTGCTCACGTCGGTACGCGTTTACGTCACATAGATGCGGCATACCTTGATACCACGGATGATCAAGCTGCGCTAGTCAACATACAAGAGTCATTTCAACAACTGTATAAATCGCACCCACACACGTCTACGACGTACAAGTCTTTCTCACACTCTCACAGCCACACAGACGCCAAGACAAGCGACTTCCGCATGAGGCACTTCAAATGTAAAACCCGATGTGATTTTATATTTTCTAATTCACTGTAATCCTCCTGTAATGTCACTATTTTCAGTACAATATTCAAAAACATGTCAACAAAAATACAAGTCACTGAAATGTTTGGAGCGGAACTTAACAACTCATTTAAAACGCAACTAGAACATTTTATTTTGAAGTTTTACCTTTCTCTTTTCCAGTACAGTCGTGGTTAGAAATGTAACTTGATGCTGTTATGTTTTTTTTTTCAGTCGAGCGCCTCCCTTCGCTGACTTTTGCGTGTTCATATAAACACGGACAAAAAACTGAAGACGAGACGGCACTTTTGCGTCTTCTGTTTTGATCGTCGCCGTATAAACGTAGCCTAAGTGCCATTAGATTCCGACTATGTTATTTTATTTTTATAAGAAGAAGTATTTATGTTAAATGAAGTCAATTTTATTTCTGTTTTTTTTTATGTATTACTTTTTATATAAGATGTTTTTTATATTTTAAGTAAAGTCGTTATTTTTTTATTTAAAAAACATGTAAGCCTATTTCAGGAAAAAGTTTTCAAATGTCTGTGTCATTTTTGATGTTCCGGTTAAAATACATGTCAATAAAGTGAGTAGCCTATTGGCACAACTGGTGGTGATTTTTATGTTGTAGGGGCGGGAGATCAGCCTCTGCTGAAAGTAACCAAACATAATCTAACTTAGTTACTTTTAAAAGCAAGTAGTCAGTAACTTAACTAAGTTACTTTTTAAAGAAGTAGTCAGTAGTCAGTAGTCAGATTACTGTTTCAAAGTAACTATGGCAACACTGCTAATAACGATAGTCAGAAGATATTTAAGCATTCCAACTGAAAATGTATTGGTTGAGATTTAAGTATCAGTCTATCAGACAAATTAAAATTACAGGAGAAAGTACAGAAATGAGAGATGATTGAACTTGGATCATCTAATGGTCAATAATGAGTTTTGGTATTTGAAATCAGAACGTTTACAGCCAATCCTCTGTCAGTAAAAGCATTCAGACTTTCTCGGTGTTGCTGAGGAGCTGTATCCTGAGGAGTTGTGTTTCTCACCGTTCCCAGCACTTTGACATCATGGAGGCGGGCCCAGTCTTCCTCATGACTGTCGACGATCATGAGCCCCTCGTCTTCCTCGGGACCCCACTCTGCGTTCAGGTCCAGCAGCACCTCCTCCCCCAGAGAGTGCATACCCACAGCGGGGAACAGGGGGTCCGGAGGGGAGGGCACGTCCACACTGCCCACCTGCGCACACACACACACACAGAACATACTATACTGGGGATGGAAAGTCAACTCCATGATTCCATGGAAATAGGAAGTTAAAACCAGACTTTGGAACATTCTCCATGGAAACAGGCAAGTTTTGTACCATGGTATGGATTATAGCCAAAGGTTTTTCCTTTTCCATGGAAACAAGCTGAAGGAAACCCTCTTCTAGGTCAAATAAATATGAATATAATAAGGGTCAGGTTTGTGGAGATGCAAGTGGAGATGTTTTGTATTTTTTTCAGTGCAATAAACATAAACATCTAGAATGAAAAAAATTAGGGCTGTCAGTTTAACGAGTTAATTAGATTAATTAATTACACTGCAAATTAACACGTTATAAAAATTAATGCAATTAATTATGAGCGGCAATTCAATGCGCACGCATTTTAAATTTGGCGTGCGGTGAGTAAATTGCTGCTCGGGCCTTTGCAGTTTATTTTATACAAACAAGGAAGACAGGACTGTCAGCAAGAACGCAGTGATTTGTAGCTTTTGTCAAAAAGAATCACCGAAGCTGCTCCAGCCTGACGGATCATTTGAACGCTAAACACGTCTGGACAAGTTCCATTGTTACTGGTGACAGCTTGAGCGCACTTCGCCAAACCACGCTCACAGAAATTGGGAAACGAATGAGCAAAGCGACCACAGAAAAACTGACAAACTCAATCGCAAAGTGGGTTGCCTCTCTCTCTCTCTCCCTCACTCACTTTCTCTCTCAATCTTTCTCTCACGTGATTAAAATGCAATTAATTATATTAATTAATTATAAATCTGTAAGGCGATTAAAAAAATAATCTAATTACAAATCCTGTAATTAATTATATATTTTTTTTAATCAGCTGACATACATACATACATATACATATACATATACATACAAGACAATATTTACCAAAAAACTATTAAATTCAACCATAGAATTCTAAGCTGTCCTCCAGGGACAACTAGAGATTCTAGTGCTCTCACCTCTTTCCCATTTTTGGTGAAGAACACAGTGATCTGGCCCTCCTCAGACTCAGGAGCGATACCACAGCCGATCCGATCGCCACGGCAACATTTAGACCCAAACTGCTGGCCCACCGTGCTCCCATTGTATAGCCTATGAAGAGGTGGAGACATTTACTCCCTCCTTCCCCAGAGGTGAGTAAACCAAGGTGGTTTAGTCCTTGTATAGTCCTGGTTCAGTCCTAGTCCAATCCTGGTTTAGCTCTGGTTCAGTCCCGGTTCACATACTTGCCGTCATCAGCGTGTAGGGCCACAGAGTTTGGGAGCCAGCCAGGCTGATGGTCCAGTTTGTAAGCCTGAGGCACCAGACCTACAGAGATCATCCCCCGCACCCCTGTGTCCACGATGGTCACCTGCAAAATAAGGACATGTGATAAGGACATGGAATGAAAACCAATTTATCACAATTTAAATTTGACTGAATTAGCAATAGTAATTTTCTCTACAAACAACAAAATCTCCCATGTTATTCTGCATAAAAACAGCTAACCCTGTAGTTTAGATCTGTACAAACATGTTCTGAAATGTGATTCTCGTATTAGTTTGTCAGTTCATCTTTTTAAATCAAAATATTGATATAAAACGACTTAACAAAAGAAACAAGCCCGCTGACTTCCAGGTTGAAAAACTGCGGTGCCCAGTGGGACCTGATGCCATCAAAATGGCTACTCTATGATGAAGATAAAGAAATTAAAATAAGAGAACAAAGTACACAGGCATTGTGCGTATATCGGTGAAAACGGGGGCTGAGCGGAGCAATACAGGAGAATAAAGATGACTCAAATACGCACAAATCACTCTAAATACAACTTCAGTGGGTTAGTGAGAAGTGACTATGACATGGTACGAGCTCTGAAAGGTCAATTTTGCACATTAGGTCACTTTTATGCAACAAAGTATCCTGCCCATCTGAACTCTGGGAGATAAACCCCAGTGTCCAATTACACAATTTCAGAAAGGATTGGAGAAGCGATGTATTACGGGCAGGTCAGGCAAATTATACATAACATTATAGTATTAGTTAGTACATTAGTATTGATACCTGCTCAAATGAGTTTTAGTATCGATTAGTATCTGATTTTCGAGCAGGTTTTCAGGTGTTGTTGGAGGATATTATTGTTGAAACCTGGCAACACCGAGTGAGACAAATAAAACAAAGTGTCTATTGTGTTGTTTAAGAGGGTGAGACTCATAGTTTCAATGGAGAAGCTCTGATCCTTGAACATTTCCTCCTCTGAGATGGTTCCGGTGAGTCACACCAATAATGAATAGAGATAAAAATAAATAAATAAGAAAAAAGAGGGTCGTGGGTTTGCACAAGTTTGAACCTGAATTATATTGAGAGAGTCACTGTCTACAGACTCAGTATTGTTGGTCAAATCTAACGATGACTACAATAACTGGCACCTAAATTATTTACAGGGTATGAAGAGCCGTTCAAGACATTATTCATTCTAGTCCTCTCACATACATACGTATATTCTCACTCTCACATACATACATTCTCACTCTCACATACATACATTCTCACTCTCACGTACATACATACTCACTCTCACGTACATACATACTCACTCTCACGTACATACATACTCACTCTCACATACATACTCACTCTCACATACATACATTCTCACTCTCACATACATACATTCTCACTCTCACATACATTCTCACTCTCACATACATTCTCTCTCACATACATTCTCACTCTCACGTACATACTCACTCTCACATACATACTCACTCTCACATACATACTCACTCTCACATACATATATTCTCACATACATACATACTCACTCTCACATACATACTCACTCTCACATACATACATACATACTCACTCTCACATACATACATACATACATACTCACTCTCACATACATACATACATACTCTCACATACATACATTCTCACTCTCACATACATACATTCTCACTCTCACATACATACGTTCTCACTCTCACATACATACGTTCTCACTCTCACATACATACATTCTCACTCTCACATACATACATTCTCACTCTCACATACATACATACATTCTCACTCTCACATACATACATACATTCTTCTCACTCTCACATACATACATTCTCACTCTCACGTCCATACATTCTCACTCTCACGTCCATATACTCTCACTCTCACATACATACATACCCACTCTCACGTACATACTCACTCTCACATACATATATTCTTCTCACTCTCACATACATATATTCTTCTCACTCTCACATACATACATTCTTCTCACTCTCACATACATACATTCTTCTCACTCTCACATACATACATTCTTCTCACTCTCACATACATACATTCTACATACATTCTTCTCACTCTCACATACATTCTCACTCTCACATACATTCTCACTCTCACATACATACATTCTCACTCTCACATACATTCTCACTCTCACATACATTCTCACTCTCACATACATACATTCTCACTCTCACATACATATATTCTCACTCTGACCAGTGTTGGGTGTAACACGTTACAAAGTCAGTGCCCACTGATCCCACGGCCCCGGGAAACAGAGGCGGACTTATCATTAGGCAAACTGAGGGGCCGTTTAGACGAGGACGATTGCGACTGAAAACGACAAAATATTCTATCGGAAGTGTCTTTCGTTTACACGGCGGCGGGCTCTGAAACCGCAAAAATCTGAAGACTCCTTCCAGAGTGTGGAGTTTTAAAGACGGCCCGGGTCGCGTCTCCGTCTAAACGGCAAGAAGCGCAAAACATGTTCATGTCACATACAGCTGACTGGATGCGCCAAGCCGGTAAAAACAATAACAATACGTTGCAGGTGACAGAGGCGAGTTTGGACAAGACCGGGCAGAACCAGTCAACGGTGGGACAATTTTGAGAATGGATTAGTTGATGACAGTGCTTGGGTGGAAAACTTCAGAATGACTAAACAAGCTCTTGTTGGCACTTCTGGGCACTTCTGCGCACTTCTGTGCTGGCATATTGTGAATTAAAGTCATAACTGATGCTGGGTTAGCGTTGGCTCTTTGGGCATTATTCTGCGCAGTTATCTGGCATATTGTGGAAACACACACACACACACACACACACAGCTCTGATAAAACTGCAGGCATATTCCCATACTTTCCTCTGTCCGAGCACCACCAAGTGCACTTGTCTGGTTCGGTGTTTCTCATAGTTCTTTAGCACTTTAGCAGTTTAAGTTGCGTTACCACCGACTACCGAGGTGCTCTTCTTGTGCATTTTATGCTGTGTGGCTCTGTGCTGGTTGACATGACTAAGATACGCATTACGTGCCTGTCCGTGTATAATGTAGCCTATAGGCTATGCATTATGTTCGACCAAACATTTCGGTGACACCCTCTTGCGATTGTGGCCCCCCCTAGTTCAAATGCGTTCCGCGGTCTATGTTCTTGTTGCATTAAGCGAAGAGCTCCAACCCTACATCGAGGGCGAAACAACCGTGATGAGAGCCCCTGTGGTGTCCTGAAAAAGGTAGCTCTGACATTATATTAGCGGCCTGGCATGCATATTCAATCGAATTCGCCCACTTTTGCGTCTTTGTATAAACAAACATTTCCTGTTGAGAACGCTCGTCTAAACGATTGAAGACGAGACGCCACTTTTGCGTCTTCTGTTTTGATCGTCGCCGTATAAATGTAGCCATAGGCATTCGCCTAGGGGCCCCACCAAACCTGCCTGTTGAGAGGGGCCCCAACTGTCACCCCTGACACGGTACACGCAGGTTTTGATGGACCAATATCCTTTTATACTCTAGTTCTCGTTTTGTATCTCTGGTAGTGGAAATATTAATAATTTGATTTCAGATATACTTGTTTTATTGTTTTATTCTATCTGGTTTGATCTAAGCAATAAACACTGTTAGCATTTTGGCAAATAACGGAGTAATCTGAAACTTATTTTACTGTGGAGACTGGAGACCATTGTGAAGTTCATTTAGTGCTACAGTTTGGGGTACATCGTTAGTGGCAGTGTGCTATTGGTTCATCCAGATTCTTTTATCTCAACTTACAGCTAGGATATATAACAGGTGCCAAGGAGGGGTGACCCTTATTTTGTCTGTGTGTGTGTGTTTGAAGTGCAATACAAACATAAACCACAAACAATAATATTAAAACCAAACCATACAGTAGAATTAACCCCAAAAGTGTATTCTAAATGTACCATATTGTTGAATATTGTTGAGCTGCATAAATAAATAAATAGCTGAATGCAACACGTCAAGGTGCATTGTGTAACTTTTCTGGTGTAGGGTCTGTCGAAAGCTTTTCTCCATGAAGATGTCGTCGCTTTGTTTGGAATGTTTCACAGTATGGCATTAAACCTTTCTATCTTCATGGAGACCAAACCAGGCCAAATTAGAGGTCACATCTGTGGAGAGGTGACCCCGCTCAGTCAGAATGTCTGTTTTTCTTGGCATTTTTGATCTATAAAACCCGTAATTGAATAAATGTAAAGTAGAGATGCTTAAGATCATATGGTGGAACATTCCAGGCAGAGTAACGACATCTCCATAGAAACAAGCAGGTGAAGGTCCCCCAACCAAAAAGTTAAATAGTGTACCTTTAAGTAATTAGTTTGTGCAATTTACAGGGGGTTGATCCGTTCTTAAGACGCGTCGTAACCCGAATTTCATCGTAAGTCGGATTTTGACATTGATCTTCCAACCAAAGCACCAATAACCTTTCCATCTCAATAATTAGACCACTACGCTGCTTGGTTATCACTGTCGCTTTCATAGGAGCAGATCAGAGCCCACATCAGGTACTTCCGCCCACATTGGGCACGCACACGAGGCCATCTTCTTCGCCCTACAACCACAACAGAGCGTATTCTTCCGCCGTGCGCCACGCGCCGTTCGCGCTTGTTTACGTCGCTTACCACGCTAAACCGCGTAAGACGGAATGACGCGCTTTTTTTTTTTTTTTATGGGGGCGCGTTCGTAACCACGAAACGTTGTTAAGTCGAGACCGTCGTAACCCGAGGACCCCCTGTATTTCATAATTCAACCTTCTACAGGGCAAATCTGATCATATTGCCGAACCAAAGAACCAAAAATGTCCCACTACTGCAAAGAAAAAGTACCACGATAAATATTGACCTCCAAAATGATTGTTCCATTCATAATGTATTGAACGTCATGGTAATTATCGTGGCAGGCCTGCATTAATCCATGCTTACTTCAAAATAGCGATTCCTTTTAGACAACGGTCTAGCAGCCACAAAACAGCCAACTTCATCTGCGTTCCCTTGATACCTACAAAGAACACAAAAACACAAGTATAACAGACTAGTTTAAATATACATAATGAATGTTGTGTGTAAAATCCTTCAGTTGTCCAGGTAGAATCCATGGCAAAAGGAGAAATTCAATTTGTCAACTGGACAAAAGGTCAAATACATTTCGCAGATCATCCAACCTCCACATATGAACTTTGCACAAGAAGTGGTTTAACAAAGACAATCACAGGCATGATTTAGCCTTTGTTTTTATTCAACCATATCAAATCGGAAGTGCACTGTATCGAGATATGTATCGCATCGTGGCCCATGTATCGAGATATGTATCGTATCAGCAACTGGGACAGGGCCATAGTGCCTTTTACCTGATGATGTCCCCGTCCCTCCTCATGCGTTTGAGTCTCTCTCTGTAGCGCACGGCTCTCACTTCGCGGATCTCCCGGATTCGTCGCCTCCAGTTCAGAAAACGATAGTGAAGATTTATGTCGTCCATCACTTTTACTCATCACAAACTGAAACAAAACACAAACAGCACATTTGGGATGAAGATTTGGTTTGAAATAAGAGTATTTCATTTCAATTTCAATACTAAGGAATAGACTCAATGCCAATTCCGATACCACAATAATTTTAAAAAACTCGTGGTCTTATATGTGTGTACTCCCTCAGTGGTCCTGTAGGTTCCATAGTGCTCCACGGGCTTATACTAGTCTATGTGCTCTTATACTTGTTCTGATACAGCTCAAGATCATTCTAAAGACATTTAGGAAAGCTTCATTTCTGTCTTGTGAACGGGACTTCTTTAGTATTGATACCTGAGAAAAATGAGTATCTAGTTTGACACTCATTTGAGCAACTGATTGAAATAATCCTTATGAGCTCAGGTGGCATAGCAGTTATCCTGTAAGTAGAAAGTTAGTGGTTCAATTCCAGTTCTGACTGGTCAATACAATCCCTGTGTCATTGGAGAAAATAGTTTCCCCAGTAGTCTCCTGTGTGTGCAGAAATGACTGGTCTGTCAAAGGTCTGTCAAAATAATGACTAAACTTAAAGTCATACAGCATCTCTAACCTTTATTGTTTTATAGGGATGGGATGAGACATAATTTCCACAAAACAAGACAAGACACCAGATTTCATCCACAAGAACGAGAGAAGACCAGATTTTGGCATTATTTATTATTAATAAAACATGTTTAATTTTGGCCCCACCATTGACTTCACTGAATATTTTTTGCAGTATTAAGTAAAAGCTGAAGGTTTAGTTAAAGGAAAAGTAACGTTTTTTTTTTTTACAATTTGAGCCTTATTTCGGTAATAAAACAAGTTGTTTTACTCACTCATAGCACTTTGGTGTCATATGGAGCACTTCCAGAGATGTTTTAGATTTGCGATTAGCCTAGCGCGACTTCTAGCCATAGCTCGGGGCATATAATATATTCCCCAAGCATGTAATATGCCCCGTGCGGGCTCCAAATAACACAAACTTTAGCACTTTTCAAATCATAGAAGCTCGATGTCTTAGTCTACGATTTCGTTTGAAGCAAAAGTGGCCTGTAATTCGAGATTTATCCATAGTTTACAGCTTTGCGTTTCATGTTTGGGTCCCGGGAGCTGAGAGCACAGTCCGCACATGCGCACTGGCCTCCTCATCTACTCGAAACTATGGCTAAATGTCGGATTACAGGCCACTTTTGCTTCAAACTAAATCGTAGGCTAAGACATCGGGCTTCTATGATTTGAAAAGTGCTAAAGTTTGTGTTATTTGGAGACCGCAAACAAGTGCACCGAGAACTCACATGATGATCGCAAATCTAAAACATCTCTGGAAGTGCTCCATATGACACCAAATTACTATGGGTGAGTAAAACAACTTGTTTTATTACCGAAATAAGGCTCAGATTGTAAAAAACGTTACTTTTCCTTTAAGGATTAAAGTATTTAGTTAAAGTTTTTTTTTTTTTATTCCTTTGAAGGCTATTCCAATACACAGTGGGAGGAGCCATGGGGTAGGCACTCAAATGCAGGACAATATAGGATCACTCAAATACACATGAATCAATCAAAATACAACTTTCAGAAAGCTTATGATGAAGGGACACTGTTATAACATGTTTAAAAGTAGGGATGCACAGATAAATTACTGGTATTGGATATCAGCGTCGGTACTGAAAATTGCTTCAGTTGATATCCCATTTTTGGCTATAAATCAGTGGAATAAGATCATTACTGGAGCTGTTCTGTCGTCACTTTAAAGGATAAATAACAGTTACAAAACACATGTGGGTTTTCTTACCAGACCATTTGTGTTTACTCGAAATAAATTGTTCCATTTTCTGTTTTTATTATAGTATCGGTTGATATCGGGTATCAGCAGATACTTAAAGGAGAATTAACGTTTTTTACAATCTGAGCCTTATTTTGGTAGTAAAACAAGTTGTTTTACTCACCCATAGCACTTTGGTGTCATATGGAGCACTTCCAGAGATGTTTTAGATTTGCGGTTAGCCTAGCGCGACTTCTAGCCATAGCTCGGGGCATATAATATATTCCCCAAGCATGTAATATGCCCCGTGCGGTCTCCAAATAACACAAACTTTAGCACTTTTCAAATCATAGAAGCTCAATGTCTTAGTCTACACTTTCGTTTGAGTCAAAAGTGGCCTGTAATCTGAGATTTATCCATAGTTTCGAGTAGATGAGGAGGCCAGTGCGCATGTGCGGAGTCACATTTTATTTCGCTCTCAGCTCCCAGGACCCAAACATGAAACTCAAAGCTGTAAATTATGGATAAATCTCGGATTACAGGCCACTTTTGACTCAAACGAAAGTGTAGACTAAGACATTGAGCTTCTATGATTTGAAAAGTGCCAAAGTTTGTGTTATTTGGAGACCGCTCGGGGCATACATTACATGCTCCATATATTATATGCCCCGAGAACTCGCGTCATGGATATCGCTAATCTAAAACATCTCCGGAAGTGCTCCATATGACACCAAAGTGCTATGGGTGAGTAAAACAACTTGTTTGATTACAGAAATAAGGCTCAGATTGTAAAAAATGTTAATTCTCCTTTAAAGCGAAAGTACTGACATCAGTATCAGAACAGAAAAAGCTGGATTGGTGCGTCCTTATATACAAGCTCATCAAAGTAATTTTAGACAATATGTCCCCTTTAAAGTGTAAAGTTAGACTACTCATAAAACCATATAGTGTAGTTTCTTTATACAGTCTAAAAACAGAGTGACAGAATGGTATTAGCAGTATTTAGTTTAGATGATAAACATTTTTTCCATCTTAGGTGGCTCTTTCTATTGTTTCTGTGTAAGAACTACGACTTTTACAGTAAATCCCAACCTACATTCAGCTGGCTTCCTGAAACCTAATAGTTCCACTGACTGAAGTCAAAGCCCTGTACTTTCTGTACTAACTTCATTATTATTATTTTTCATTTAACCTTTATTTAACCAGGAAAGTCCCACTGAGATGAATCATCTCTTTTTTAAGGGAGTCCTGGCCAAGACAGCGGCACAGATCAATACAAAAACAAAACCATTTCAAAGTAATACAGTATCTATACACAAGATTACTGTGTATAGATACTGTATTACTTCAGTTTAATACAGTATCTATACACAAATGTACTGTGAATCCTTATGGGGCTGTTGAAACATATGCAATAGACGTTTAAACAGTAGAAACTAGATCTACCATACCTATGTTATGATTCATACGCAGCGAGACACGTAGGCTACAGAGCTCGGATCAATTTAAGTTAAGAAAATGAAAACTTATGTGCCTTATTACGATATAATAGCTTATTTTACTGACGTTTGAGCTCCAAAGTTCATAAATGTACATCTATCTCAAAGACAGCAAACCAGTGTGGAAACTACACTCCACGATATGGCCCGGTGTAGTGTAGCTTCTTTTAGCCGCTCCATTGTAACGTTTAACCGGGTTAAACTTTTTAAAGCCGGATATAGCTTAAACAAATCGTAAACTTTGACAACATATAGATCGTGTTGAAATCTTACTTTTAAAACGCGGAGGCGTTTCAGGCGTTTTTGTTGAAGATTTGACGGAGAGAAGTCACTTTGTGCTCCAAACCTGTGCTGTCGGAAGTCCCGCCCCCTCAGACCGTCTCAGCCAATCAGAGCTAAGAATCGCAGCAGCTGTTTTTAACCTTTTTTTTCCCCACATTTAATTTACTTACAATGTATTTTATTATTTTATATTTATGGATCAGTAGTGGAAGAGGTACTCACGTTTATTACACCGCTACGCATTTGAAAAATATTTTTCAGATGTCTCTACTTCTAAAAGTTATTTCACATAACTTTAACATGCTGATTTCAAATATATAAAAGGAATTTGGCCATCACGTCAGAATTTTTAACAAATCACATAATAAGTTTAGTCGGTTTATAAGAACTACGGTCGCAAATCACTTACATGTCTCGCACTTTGTTAATTGAAAAATTTAATTCTTAGATCCCTAATCTTACAAATAACATTATGTTACCATGTTCTGATATAACAACAATAAACAAACGATTCTATCAGACTTCAGTTGTTCCAGATCACCAGTTAATCACAGTTTAAAGGAGCAACAGTCTCGACTTCAATTTTATAATTGTCTCTATGGACAAAATCGTCTTCTCTTTTTTTCTTTTCTTTTTTTCTTTTTTCTTTTTCTTTTTTTCGACTTTCTTGCATGTTCTACGCAAGCTGGTGAATCTCTTTTTAGTGTCCAGCAGTAGTCTGCCATCATATTGACATCCCATCGTCCCTGATAACGAGTCTCCATAGTTTTGATGTCTTGGTGAAACCGTTCTCCCATTTCTTCGCTGTAATCACCCAGATTGTCTGTCTGGAAAGTAATCCAGATGTGAAAACAGGAAATGAACCTTCAAACTCATCCTGCATCCAAGTGCTTGAAATGCAGATAACATATCATCCACAATTTGGTGGTAATTTGGTGACTTGTTGTTGCCCAGAAACTGGCTTACGACAGCCTTGAAGCAAGTCCACGCATGTTTTTGTGTTTCTCCCATTGTCGTTTCAAAATCGCTGTCGTTCACAAGTGCTCTGATGTGTGGTCCATCAAAAACTCCCTGTTTAATCTTCTCATAACTGATACTTGGAAATTTGGTCAACAGAAACTGAAAGCAACTACCATGTTTGTCCAAAGCCTTGACAAATTGTTTCATCAGGCCGAGTTTAATGTGAAGTGGTGGCAGCAGTATCATATCAGGCATCTCACGCATGACCCAGCTCAAAAACTTGAGAGCCCTGCAATTTAAACTACAACCACTATTAGTGCTAATAGTGCAGGTAAAACTACAACAAAAGTCAGCAACTCATTAAAGTTACCCTGCTTGAACACATTACCGATATGTCATGTGCGAACTCAAGATTCTGTCAAATACCTGGAAAACCATACGTGTTAGAGAAAAATTGACACTATTTTCGAAATTTGCAGGTCAAAATTAATTAATAAAACCTGTTTCTTAAAAAACATCAGATATCATGCATATTTGTGTTATTTAAGTAAAAGCACAAAAAAATTAGCAAAATAATGCTCAAGTAAAAGTATCACATGAAATCTACTTAATAGTATTAAAGTAGCCTACCTGTTTAAAAATGTAAAATGTTTGTATTTGTATGTTTGCTCAGACAAATGGACGTGTTAAAAATAAACCCTCACTCTTTTCAGCAGGTCTCAAATTATTATAAGAAATACATCTACTTTTCAGTACAGTTCAGAAAGGTAGTGGAGTAGAAAGTGGACATATAGAAAAAGGTATATACTTGATTGGAGTAAAATACAGAATACGTGAAATTTATACTTAAGTACAATACTTTACTACTTTTACTTCGTTACCTTCCTCCATTGGTATAGATCCATGGTAGTTACATTTATATGAGTACCTTTTAAAAGAATTTTTACTTTTCAGAGGGCTTTTGAGTTATATTTTTAATGAAGTAACATTAGTACGTGATAAAAGGAGAAGTTCAATTTGTCAACTGGACAAAGTTTGTTTGGTTGAAAACGTTTCGCCGCTCATCCGAGAGGCTTCGTCAGCTCTGACGTCAGCTCAGCTCAGAGCTGACGAAGCCTCTCGGATGAGCGGCGAAACGTTTTCAACCAAACAAACTTTGTCCAGTTGACAAATTGAACTTCTCCTTTTATCATGGATTCTACCTGGACGACTGAGGGACTTTTCACGTAACATTAGTACGCTTACTTTGTCTCATTTTTGCTTCTGTCGTTGCCCAGACCTCAATAAGTAAACTGTGAAAAATGAAGTTACATAAAAAAAAATTTATGAATTCATGACAAATTAGAAGAGTTCTCGCCATTAAAGGGCGAGAACTGTTTTATGATTTGTTTTCTCATCACAAACTTGCTTGGAGTTGTGTTTTGTTTCATTTACACATGTTTAACACTTAGCTTATTTAGGCTTTAGAGTTCTCTCAAACAAAAAACACTCTGTTGCAGTGTTCCACAGTGCTCCTCTGTGTTTTTAAACTCCTTCAACTTCACTAGAATAATTTCTTTCTTCTTTCATGCTTTCAGACCTGGAATCTTCAATCTCTACTGAACAATGATTCAAGATTCAAGATTCAAGATTGTTTATTTGTCATATGCAGGATCAACACAAGGTCAACAATGCAATGAAACGCTTAGGATCAGAAGAACCGCTGACTCGCTAAGATAGTCAAGAAGTACTAATAGCATGCAATAATAGTACATGGTAAAAAAGTGTTGCAAAAAGTGCAAGGGAAAAAGTAAATAATATAATAAAAATATGTAATAAAATTTAATAAAATACAAAGTTACAGATAGGATTAAATAAGGTTATTGCACTGATTATTGCACAGGTAACAGTAGTTTACAGTGAGGTCGTGACAAACATGATACATTCATACAGAGCAGCAGCAGTAAACATATTATGCATAACGAAAAGTAGTTTAGTGCAGTATTATTGAGAGTTCAGTATTACTTAGAGTATTATCCAGAGTTCAGTAGTCTGACAGCTTGGGGGTAATATCTGTCTTTGAGTGTTTTTGTGCGTGCTGGCAGGCTCCTGTATCGTCTACCAGAGGGTAGCAGACAGAAGAGTCCTTGTGCCGGATCAGTATGGTCCTTAGTGATGCTGCGTGCCTTACGCAGACCCCTGCTGTGGTAAATGTCCTGGATGGAGGGGAGACTGCTGCCAGTGATGTCCTCTGCCGCTCGCACCACCCTCTGTAGTGCTTTGCGGCTCTGAGCGGTGCAGTTCCCATACCACAGTGTGGTGCAGCCCGTCAGCAGGCTCTGCACCTGTAGAAGTTTGTGAGGATGCAGGTGTTCATACCAAACTTCATCAACTTCCTCAGGAAGTAGAGTCTTTGTCGGGCTTTCTTAACCACAGTGTCTGTATGTAGTGTCCAGGACAGATCCTCAGTGATGTGTTCGCCTCACCACACACATTATTCTCAGACTAGTATTAAAGATCCCATGACATGGTACTTCTTGATGCTTTTATATGGCTCCTTAATGGTTCCCTAATACTGTAAATGAATCCTTCTTCAAAATCAACACTCAGTGCATGAGAAACAGAGATAAGATGAGAAAGAGTAATTTTTCTCACTCTGAACACTATAATGGGCGTTGTTGCTTGAATGCAAATGAGGAGAAAAGAGCTGGCCAATAGTAGAGGGTGGGGGCGTGGCCAAACGCTCCGCTCTCGCTCTGAGCGCTCAGCTGATCCATTTCCTTGTTTTTGCATGGGGGGAGAGATTTGAAGCGTTCCATTGAAAAATAAACACATTTCCACAGAAAATAAAATTAAACCACTGCTGTTCAAAGGTCCAGAGGCTCAGATAAAGGACTTCCGAGCCTAGAAACACTCGGACGTGCCTCCAGGCAAATAAAAAAACGCATTTCGCATTGCCTAGCGCATTCGCAGTCCAAACTCTCTGGGCGTGATTTACAGAGACGCTGAGTACAGACAGACGGGGGTGGAACTGCATTTGCATTTCTTTTTTCGATCTGACGTCAATAAGGTGCCTTGTTCAAAATCGCCCATTTGAGTTCCGATTTTTTGTAACGCAGAAAAGGATCGCAAATGCTCAGTTTAGACATTTCGCAACTTTTAACCATGGGGGGGGGGGGGTCTAAACAGGGTAGAGGAGCTCACAAAACCTCAGAAAGTGAAAATTTCATGCCATGGGACCTTTAACAGTTTCTCACATTTCTCTCTTGTTTAAACACTCAAACTTTCGTAGATTTTCAACAAAATGTATTAATAGTGAAGTGCGGGGGAAATCCGTGACAGAGCAGCATGACTGGCGTCCCACCCGGGGCTGCGAGCACGAGACTGAGGCAGTGTCCGGACCGTGCCTCCACGGCCAACGAGGCAGTCCGAGCCACGAAGCGAACACGCACAAGAGCCGCACGAAATCAGGCAAAGAGCCGCATGTGGTGGTTTAATCCTGGCTTAGACCTGGTCTAGTCCTGGTTTAGTCCAGGTTTAGACCTGGTCTAGTCCTTTTTTAGTCTTATGTTTATGTTTATGTTTATTTGAGCAACTTGCAGGTTCCATTTAAGCGTAATTTCACAAATACAAACTCAAAATACAAACAAATACAAACTTGTGTCACATGTCTCGTCCAGGTTTAGACCTGGTATAGACCTGGTTTAGTCCACGTTTAGTCCTGGTCTAGTCCACGATAGAGCGAGGGACCACTGTAACATGAAAACTACCACTTCATGACATCACAAGGTGGAACAGAGCATTTTGAGCTTTGGAAGATGTGGACAGATAATAATAAAGGGTTAGCCAAACGTGTGAATGAAACAAAACACAACTCCAGGTATGTTTTTGAAGAGCTAACAACATTCTAACAGTTCATATTGTTGTGTCCTTGGGCAAAGCACTTCACCCATCTTTGTGTAAGTGTGAAACAGTACTGAGAGTCCTGAACGTGTGTGTGTGTGTGTGTGTACATAAGAAATAGTAGTTACATGGCTAAAAATGTACTCTATTACAAATATAAAAAATGATGCTGACAAAGTTATACTTTATACAAAGTTAACTATGTGACGTTATAGTCAAATACAGGATTATTCAAACATGCATGAACTTTGAGTAAACTTATTATGAGGGAACACCATTATAACAATTTAAAAGCTCATAAAAGTTGATTTCCTTTAAAGTGTGTGACAGGCTCGACTACGCATTCCATTCCATTACCAATTTCTTCCGAATTTGACTCTTGGTGAAGTATAATTTTATTTCCTGATTGGACACGGACAGCAGATGTGACCTAAGTAGGGGTAACTCCATAACTGTTACCTAGCAACCATAATGTTAACAAAACGTGACTAAATTGCACCTTAGTTATGACTAATAAAATAAATGACAACACCTTTATGCCTTCCTTGTGCGTAAATAGTCCCTGCATTTTGAGTTTTGTGTGATGACGTAGGTGGGGTGTAATTTTCAATCTTTACTTCGCAAACTGACACTTAATTCATGTAAAACTGTGATAAATATTTACCCCCTGGTACTATCCACCAAAAAAAAATAAAAAAAAAAGACAAACATGAAAACTTGTCCTATATGAATATACAGAATATTGTTTCCTCATTAAAAACATACCTGGAGTTGTTTTTTTTTCCATCCAGACATGTTTCAGTAATCCTTTATAATTAATATGTTCATCTCCAAAGCTCAAAATGCTCTGCTCCACCTTGTGATGTCATGAAGCAGTAGTTTTTAAGTTAACAGCTACATTTCACCTTCAGTTCAGTAGAGATTGGCAACATCAGGGCTGAAATCATCCAAATGATTCCAGCAAAGGTGTATGTAGTTTAAAACTACAGTGGAGCTTTTCCTGTATTACCACATGACATCACAAGGTGGAACAGAGTGTTTTGTGAATATGCAGGGTTTGTGTGTTAAACGTGTGTGAATGAAACAAAACACAACTCAGGGATTGTTTGTGATGAGCAAACATTAGAACACAGATTAGAAAATAGTGTCATATGGACCTTTAGCCTTTGGCTCTTGAACGCACTAAAATGAATCCTGATGGTTAAGTTCATACAGCTGACGTCCGCTGTGATTCATAGTGGAATGTTGGGGGCGGGACTTAAGACTCTGACGCGGCCAATCGTCTGTGAGTCAGCGAACAAGGAGCCGCTCCTTTGGTCTGACACATGTTTCATCTATGTCACTGCGGTGAGTCCAAATGAACCAAAGTGTGTGGGACTTTCTGAAGAATATTATAATTGGGACAGTCTGTTAGATCTTTTGTGCGGGGTTTTCCTGTCCACATGCACTACTAACCATGTGTTCAGGACAGCATTTCCTCTGATCTCACAATTAATTTTACTGTATTGGTATTTTTATGTTGCATTTGTTTGTGTTTTAAGTGAATCTTGTGAGTTTTAAACCATCTTATAATATTGTTTCCTGTCAAAACCTGGAGTTGTGCTATTATTAGTCTGTCTACATCCACCTTGTGATGTCATGAAGCAGTAGTTTTCAAGATAACAGCTCTTTTTTACATTTAGTTCAGTAGAGATTGGCAATTCCAGGTCTAAAATTATCCAAATGATTCTACTGAAGGTGTATGAAGTTTAAAAACACAGTGAAGCACTTTCTGTATTATCACATGACATCACAAGATGGAACAGAGTGTTGCAGGTTGCTTCAATTGTTGATTCTGCAAAAATATGTGCTGTTTTTCAGTCGTATGTTGTCCTTTTTAACGTGTAACCTGCCATGTTTGCTTTTAACGCAAACGGAGCATGTACCTCTCTGATTGGTTCTCTGAAATTGGAGAGATAGAATATGGCTCCAGATCCACTTGTCTTTCTTAAGTTTTGTCAAAGTGTGTGGTTCTGGCTGATCAGATAACTAAATCTGCAGGGTTTGTGTGTTAAACATGTAAATGAAACACAACTCCAGGTCTGTTTGTGAAAACTACATTCTAACAGAGTACCATGGCCCCTTTAAAGACTACATAATCAAAAGATAATCTAACCTGAAAAAAAAAAAGATTTTCTTAAGCATTACAAATTTAACTCTGCGTATCATTAGCAACAGCACATTTTTTGTCCTCTGTATTTGACCCATACTTCAATGTCGTAAGGGAAACCAGAGCAATGAACCCACCTCCAGATCTTGAGCGAGGTTCAAGATCAGGACGACCTTAAGCAGGGGGATGAACTAGTGTTGCCATGATACAAAAACTATTTCAGTACTAAGGAATAGACTTGGTACTCAGTAAGAGATAAGATTACCCTTTATTGTCTCCCTTGGGAGAAATTTGTCCTCTGCATTTAACCCATCCTGTTATTAGGAGCAGTGGGCAGCACATTACTGCGCCCGGGGACCATCTCCATGATCTTCTTGCTTCAGCTTGGTCAGGACCTCAGCTGGAGAATCCTCCCACAGGTGGCTCACGTCACAACGGGCCTTGATGTATCTTCTGCCATGGTCTGCTACCAATGTCCGCAGACACTGGGGGCGAGGTGGGGTTAAGTGTCTTGCCCAAGGACACAACAGCAGCGCTCATCTGTGGGAGCTGGGATCACACGCGGTCAACCCGTCAAGAGCGGGATTCAAACCACCAACCCCTGGATCACAAGGCATATGCTCTACCAACTGAGCTACCATAATGATAATAAAAATACTCTCAGTTTAGACAAAAGAATGTGACTTTCAACACTAAATCTTTTCAATTCCTGTGTGGTCTTATATCTGTCTAATCCCTCAGTGGTCCAGGTACGTTCCATAGTGGTCCATGGGCATATACTAGTAAGATGATTATAAATTGTAAATGGTCAAGGACACAATGAGAATAATCATGTGACCACTCAACCAATGATGTTTTTTGAACTGCCAAACTTATGATTGGGAATGGGAATTTTTCTAGTAGCGATACCAGTTCAAATGAGTATCTAGTATCGTTTGGTATCCGATTTTTGATACTTTTGACAGCCCAGTGAGCTAATGCACATAATACCTTGATTTATCAAGAATGAAGCAATATCAGCAATAGCTCTCCCATGACCAACCAGGGTCACTGTTGCCTGGACATTGCATCACGTGGGTTTAATCATTTCAAATATTTCATTTTATTGTATTTATTTTTATTCATTATTTCTGTTCTTTCAAGCTTAAGTATTGCACTTATTTGGGTGACTGTTTTCTTAACCATTTAAAGGATTCATATTCATATTATTTACTGATATTTATGTTCTAATATTTTTTCTTCATCACAAACAGAGTTGTAGTGGAGTAGGAGTTGTATTTTGTTTAATTCACACACGTTTAACACACAAATCCTGCATATATAGGCTGAGAACCGTTAAGTCGTTTAACAGCCTGTGTTTCTGATGAATGATCGGACTTTTGACATATGCATGCATAATCAAAAGCTAAACTACACACAATCTGTAACGTCTGACTAATCGAATGAAAACCTTAACATTAGAAAAGCTTTAGATTTACGCTTGTGCAGAAAACATGAAATTAGATGACAGACAGAGATGGTATGAGCCGTGGGGATGGTATGAGCCGTGGGGAGAGGAGAGGGAGTGGACTTAAAGGGAAAGACTTAAAACACTTAAAGGGAAAGTTTCATTAAAACTCCACCTCCCACAGTTCCACAGCAGCAGAGGCTTTAAAAGATGCTCAGAGTGGACTACTGCTCCATTTGGTACTGCAAACTTGAGGGGAATACTACTACTGCTACTACTAGTACTACTACTACTGCTACTACTACTTTTAGTACTGCTGCTACGACCACTTTTACTTCTACTACTACTGCTATTCCCATTACAACTACTCCATCAACTTTTACTACAACTGATACTACAAATACTACTACTACCACCACAACAACTACTTACTACAATAGCTATTGCTATGACCACAATTACCACTGCTACTACTATAACATCTGTCTACTACTATTAGTTTTACTTTTAGTTTTACTTCTACAAAAACTAGTACCTACAAGTACCTACTACAGCTTCACTTTTTACTTCCCTCGTTTGTGATTACTCTACTTGCTCTTGGAGATTATATTTTAATTTTATAAAAACACTGGACATTAACCACTAACAAGCAATAATTTAATTATTAATTATTTGAGGAGCTTTTATTTTTACATTTTATTGCTGTAACTTCAACTAAATTGTTGAAGAAAGACTTTTTTTTTGGAATGGCTAATTTCTAACTTTAACAACCACTACTACTACTACTACTACTACTACTACTACTACTACTTCTACTACTACTTTTGTCAAACGGACCTCAACCTCAAGACTGAAGACTGGTCTATCCATTTTTCAATTTTAAATATGGAACTAACAACTCTTACTACAAGAAGCTAAAAAGAATCTACAACTACTACGCTACTACTGCTGTTACTGCTGCTACTACTACAACTAATACTAGTACTATTACTATTACTACTGCTGCTTCTGCTACTACTACTACTACTACTACTACTTCTACACACTTTTGGACTTCAACTAACTACATCAAAACTAGTATTTTTAAGTTGCCATGTGGTGTTTAACTATTTTTACAATACTTCTACTTCATCCGCTCCTCTCCATTCAAAGAGCGGTCCACACGACTCCAGCCAAGACAAAAAATGTGGATGTGAATGAGACTTTAGGAGCTGGAGAACATTGTGGAGTCTATAAGTTAAAATGTGCTCCTGGTTTAAAGTGTATGGCACCAAAGGACGAGGCAAAACCACTGCGAGCTCTTCTGGAGGGAAGAGGGACGTGTGACAGCGCCAGGAATGCTGTCAAAGCAACAACGCCAACCAGGACTACAGGTAAGGCTTTTCTATCATTTTCATTCACATGAAACTCAGACATAGGGCTAGACTGATGGAAGTAAATACTTTGATTGATGGAAGTAAAATTTGATTCTCGATTGTGAGTATATTTAAAATTTAAAACACTTCTCCTACAACGTACCTCAGATGGGCTTAAATTTTGGTGAACATAATCTTAAGACGTTGGAGATGTTAAATTGCGAAGGATTTTCAAATAGGCGGTAATATGACGATACGGCGGATCGATAAACTTAGGTATTTATTGAATGGGAGTTATGAGTTATGAATGGGAGGTATTTATTGAATTTGGAGTTCTTCCTCAGACTAAAACTTCACAGGGTAATGTAGATGAGGACTACCAAGATTTTCATGCCAAATAACTGGCAGTCTGACATAGCGCCCCCATATGACAGGCCAGTGAACTGTCAGAAATCTACCGCTAGCTGAGCCCCTAACAGGACAAATTGTCCGATATGGCTTACCATTTTTGCCAGGCACACAAAATTCGGTATGGGTGTGCGTCTCAGTAAGACGAACAAACGCAGGTGCGAGGTCCCGACCAACGACGCCTGCGGCTTTAATTAAAATTGGTGTTTCATAATTAGGTTCAGAGATGGTAGGAGATGCCTATAATGCAGAAAAACAGCTTCCCTTCTGTCAGTCTGCCCCACGGCACCTGTGGCTGAAGTAGTAGCGTACCACCCCTGAATGTGAAGGGAAAGAATACAGTTATTAAGCACCTTTGAGAGTGAAACGAACTATTGAGATTAAAAGGCATGCATGCAGCGTGGGTCCATCAAAAATAGGTGCTCAGTAGGAGATAAGGGTGGTTCTTTTTTACCATTTTTATGTCTTTCTACCATAAGACGACTTATTTCAAGTCTGCATTCACAGTTGGTTCTTGGTCCTGTTTTGGGCCAGTTTGAGTCCTGTGTAGATTTGGTTCGATCCTGGTCTAGGTTTAGTCCTGGTCTAGTCCAGGGTTAGTCCTGATCTAGTCCAGGTTTCATTCTCAGTTTAGTCCCAAAGTGTGAAGACTTGTTTGTGCTATGTGGGATTTCCAGGTTAAACAGCTTGGTTTCTCCTTATGTTCTGAATGTATCAATTGTATCATAAATCTTGTTTTAATGCTTGACTTGTTCACATTCTCTCCTCAGACACAGCTCCTACAGCGGGCCCTGAAGAGGTAATAAAAACTGCTATAATCCACTTGTCTATAGCGTGATTCTGTCAAATCATGAGTTGTGTCCTGACCTGAACCTGCACAGGCTCCGTGTCGTAAACGTTTAAACGCTGTGCTCTCGGCTCTGGGACCTCAGCTGATCACGCCTCAGGAGGGGCTCTACCTGCCCAACTGCACCCGCCATGGCTTCTACAAGAGGAGACAGGTACAGGACACACACAAGGTCTAATTGCAACTTTTGTGACAAGTATTGCAAGTATTGCGACAAGTACTGCAATTAGTGTTATCAAGAAAGGTGCGCTGCATAACCTTTCTGGTTTGTCACCTGCTTCTCTTCATGGAGATGTGATCGCTTTGCCTGAATTGTTACACAGAATAGCATTAAAGGAAAAGTAACGTTTTTTACAATTTGAGCCTTATTTCGGTAATAAAACAAGTTGTTTTACTCACCCATATCACTTTGGTGTCATATGGAGCATTTCCGGAGATGTTTTAGATTAGCGTTAGGCTAACTTATAGCCATAGCTCGGGGCATTCCCCGAGCATGTAATATGCCCCGTGCGGGCTCCAAATAACACAAACTTTAGCACTTTTCAAATCATAGAAGCTCGATGTCTTTAGTCTACGATTTCGTTTGAATCAAAAGTGGCCTGTAATCCGAGATTTATCCATAGTTTACAGCTTTGCGTTCCATGTTTGGGTCCCGGGAGCTGAGAGCACACTCCGCGCATGCGCACTGGTGTCCTCATCTACTCGAAACTATGGCTAAATCTCAGATTACAGGCCACTTTTGACCAAACAAAATCGTAGACTAAAGACATCAAGCTTCTATGATTTGAAAAGTGCTAAAGTTTGTGTTATTTGGAGCCCGCACGGGGCATATTACATGCTCGGGGAATGCCCCGAGCTATGGCTATAAGTCGCGCTAGGCTAACGGCGTTAGCCTAACGGCGTTAGCCTAACGCTAATCTAAAACATCTCCGGAAATGCTGCATATGACACCAAAGTGATATGGGTGAGTAAAACAACTTGTTTTATTACCGAAATAAGGCTCAAATTGTAAAAAACATTACTTTTCCTTTAAACTCTAGCACAAACTTTTTCACAGGTCTTTCATTTGAAAAAAATGCATTGAAAACATGCATTCTTACTGTAACTGGGATCACCTCTACACAGATCTGACCTGTAACTTGGCCTTTTGATGCCTGCATGGAGATGCATCAGTTGCTTGCATTACTATAGTACAACATTCCAGCCCAAAGCAATAACGTCTCCATAGATACAAACAGGTGGCGGATCCTCTACCAGTAAATTTACAGTTAAAGGAAAAGTAACGTTTTTTTACAATCTGAGCCTTCTTTCGGCAATAAAACAAGTAGTTTTACTCACCCATAGCAGTTTGGTGTCATTTTGAGCAGTTTCGTAGAAGTTATGTTCCGTATCCGTATCCGTTAACTTGAGTGCTCGGGGCATTACTTTGCGGTCTCCAAATAACACAAACTTTAGCACTTTTCAAATCATAGAAGCCCGATGTCTTAGTCTACGATTTCGTTTGAAGCAAAAGTGGCCTGTAATCCGAGATTTAGCCATAGTTTCAAGTAGATGAGGACGCCAGTGCGCATGTGCGGACTGTGCTCTCAGCTCCCGGGACCCAAACATGAAACGCAAAGCTGTAAACTATGGATAAATCTCAGATTACAGGCCACTTTTGCTTCAAACGAAATCGTAGACTAAGACATCGGGCTTCTAAGATTTGAAAAGTGCTAACGTTTGTGCTATTTGGAGCCCGCACGGGGCATATTACATGCTTGGGGAATATATTATATGCCCTGAGCTATGGCTAGAAGTTGCGCTAGGCTAACCGCAAATCTAAAACATCTCTGGAAGTGCTCCATATGACACCAAAGTGCTATGGGTGAGTAAAACAACTTGTTTTATTACCAAAATAAGGCTCAAATTGTAAATAAACGTTACTTTTCCTTTAGCTGAATACCTGCAGTAAGTGTGTACCTGTGTTGTGTTGTTTGCAGTGCTGGTCGTCCAGAGGGAGGCAGAGGGGCCAGTGTTTCTGTGTGGATCCGAAAGGGGCTCCACTCAGCTCAAACTGTTAAAGAGAGCAAACACAGAGACACTAAAACATGTTCTGAAGATGAAGGAACATAACAGCCTAATGTGATCTAGACTCTAGACTGCAAAGATGTCAAACTCAGATGGAGGCAAGAAGATGTTGATTACATTGTACTCTCCAATGAAATATCTAAAAGGTAAATTCACAAATGTTTACCTGGTCATTTCTATTAGTGAGTAGAGCCAAGAACTTGCTATAACCACAGAAATCTGCATTTTAACATTATATTGTGAAGTCATCTGAAACCCAGCCACACAGAGATGGGAGTATCTAACAGCATATCTCAAGCAGTAATCATGTCAAAAAGTTACAAACAAACTTCTACATACAAAGTACCAGGTATTTGGGCATTTTGTATCTAATGTACTGCATAGAATTCTTTTTTTTTTTTTTTTTTTGCATCCTGTGTTGTTATGACAACGTACAGTGAATAATATATATTTGGTCATATTTATCTTTTTGTGCATTTATATTATTTAAACTATTAAGTGTCTATTTATATCATAAGTCAAATTCTTATTTTGTAATATTCAATAAATTCCAACGTTTGGTTTAAAATGTCATTTACACAAACACAGTTCCTGCTGATTTTCTTTCTTGCAGTATATATGTGTCAGTGTGTGTCAGTGTGTGTCAGTGTGTGTCAGTGTGTGTGTCAGTGTGTGTCAGTGTGTGTCAGAGAGTGTCAGTGTGTGTGTCAGTGTGTGTGTCAGTGTGTGTCAGTGTGTGTGTGTCAGAGAGTGTCAGTGTGTGTGTCAGTGTGTGTGTCAGTGTGTGTCAGTGTGTGTGTCAGTGTGTCAGTGTGTGTCAGTGTGTGTGTGTCAGTGTGTGTCAGTGTGTGTGTGTCAGTGTGTGTGTCAGTGTGTGTGTCAGTGTGTGTCAGTGTGTGTGTCAGTGTGTCAGTGTGTGTGTGTCAGTGTGTGTCAGTGTGTGCCAGAGTGTGTGTGTCAGTGTGTGTGTGTCAGTGTGTGTCAGAGTGTGTCAGTGTGTGTCAGTGTGTGTGTCAATGTGTGTCAGTGTGTGTGTCAGTGTGTGTGTCAGTGTGTGTCAGTGTGTGTGTCAGCGTGTGTCAGAGTGTGTCAGTATGTGTGTGTCAGCGTGTCAGTGTGTGTCAGTGTGTGTGTCAGCGTGTGTCAGTGTATGTGTCAGTGTGTGTGTCAGTGTCTGTGTGTGTCAGTGTGTGTCAGTGTGTATGTCAGCGTGTGTCAGTGTGTGTCAGTGTGTGTGTCAGCGTGTGTCAGCGTGTGTCAGAGTGTGTGTCAGCGTGTGTCAGTGTATGTGTCAGTGTGTGTCAGTGTGTGTGTCAGTGTGTGTCAGTGTGTGTCAGTGTGTGTCAGCATGTGTCAGTGTGTGTGTCAGTATGTGTCAGTGTGTATCAGTGTATGTGTCAGTGTGTGTCAGTGTGTGTCAGTATGTGTCAGTGTGTGTCAGTGTATGTGTCAGTGTGTGTGTCAGTGTGTGTCAGTGTGTGTCAGTGTGTGTGTCAGTGTGTGTCAGTGTGTGTGTCAGTGTGTGTCAGTGTGTGTGTCAGAGTGTGTCAGTGTGTGTGTCAGCGTGTGTCAGTGTGTGTCAGTGTATGTGTCAGTGTGTGTGTCAGCATGTGTCAGTGTATGTGTCAGTGTGTGTCAGTGTATGTGTCAGTGTGTGTCAGTGTGTGTCAGCGTGTGTCAGCGTGTGTCAGTGTGTGTGTCAGTGTGTGTGTCAGCGTGTGTCAGTGTGTGTGTCAGTGTATGTGTCAGTGTGTGTCAGTGTCTGTGTCAGCGTGTGTCAGTGTGTGTCAGCGTGTGTCAGTGTATGTGTCAGTGTGTGTCAGTGTGTGTGTCAGCGTGTGTCAGTGTCTGTGTCAGTGTGTGTCAGTGTATGTGTCAGCGTGTGTCAGTGTGTGTCAGTGTGTGTCAGTGTGTGTGTCAGTGTGTGTATCAGTGTGTGTGTCAGTGTATGTGTCAGTGTGTGTCAGTGTGTGTCAGCGTCTGTCAGTGTGTGTCAACGTGTGTCAGTGTGTGTCAGTGTATGTGTCAGTGTGTGTCAGTGTGTGTGTCAGCGTGTGTCAGTGTGTGTCAGTGTATGTGTCAGTGTGTGTTAGTGTATGTGTCAGTGTGTGTCAGTGTGTGTCAGCGTGTGTCAGCGTGTGTCAGTGTATGTGTCAGTGTGTGTCAGTGTGTGTGTCAGTGTGTGTCAGCGTGTGTCAGTGTGTGTGTCAGTGTGTGTGTCAGTGTATGTGTCAGTGTGTGTCAGTGTGTGTGTCAGCGTGTGTCAGTGTGTGTCAGTGTGTGTCAGTGTATGTGTCAGTGTGTGTCAGTGTGTGTGTCAGTGTGTGTGTCAGTGTATGTGTCAGTGTATGTGTCAGTGTGTGTCAGTGTGTGTGTCAGTGTGTGTCAGCGTGTGTCAGTGTCTGTCAGTGTGTGTGTCAGTGTGTGTCAGTGTGTGTCAGAGAGTGTCAGTGTGTGTCAGTGTGTGTCAGAGAGTGTCAGTGTGTGTGTCAGTGTGTGTGTCAGTGTGTGTCAGTGTGTGTGTCAGTGTGTGTGTCAGTGTGTGTCAGTGTGTGTGTCAGAGAGTGTCAGTGTGTGTGTCAGTGTGTGTCAGTGTGTGTCAGTGTGTGTGTGTCAGTGTGTGTGTCAGTGTGTGTCAGTGTGTGTGTCAGTGTGTGTCAGTGTGTGTGTCAGTGTGTGTGTGTCAGTGTGTGACAGAGAGTGTCAGTGTGTGTGTCAGTGTGTGTGTCAGTGTGTGTCAGTGTGTGTCAGAGAGTGTCAGTGTGTGTCAGTGTGTGTGTCAATGTGTGTCAGTGTGTGTCAGTGTGTGTGTCAGTGTGTGTGTCATTGTGTGTCAGTGTGTGTGTCAGCGTGTGTCAGAGTGTGTCAGTATGTGTGTGTCAGCGTGTCAGTGTGTGTCAGTGTGTGTGTCAGCGTGTCAGTGTATGTGTCAGTGTGTGTGTCAGTGTGTGTGTCAGTGTGTGTGTCAGTGTCTGTGTGTGTCAGTGTGTGTCAGTGTGTGTGTCAGTGTGTGTGTCAGTGTATGTGTCAGTGTATGTGTCAGTGTGTGTCAGTGTGTGTGTCAGTGTGTGTCAGCGTGTGTCAGTGTCTGTCAGTGTGTGTGTCAGTGTGTGTCAGTGTGTGTCAGAGAGTGTCAGTGTGTGTCAGTGTGTGTCAGAGAGTGTCAGTGTGTGTGTCAGTGTGTGTGTCAGTGTGTGTCAGTGTGTGTGTCAGTGTGTGTCAGTGTGTGTCAGAGAGTGTCAGTGTGTGTGTCTGTGTGTGTGTCAGTGTGTGTCAGTGTGTGTGTCAGTGTGTCAGTGGGTGTCAGTGGGTGTGTGTCAGTGTGTGTCAGTGTGTGTGTGTCAGTGTGTGTGTCAGTGTGTGTGTCAGTGTGTGTCAGTGTGTGTGTCAGTGTGTGTGTGTCAGTGTGTGTCAGTGTGTGCCAGAGTGTGTGTGTCAGTGTGTGTGTGTCAGTGTGTGTCAGAGTGTGTCAGAGTGTGTCAGTGTGTGTCAGTGTGTGTGTCAATGTGTGTCAGTGTGTGTCAGTGTGTGTGTCAGTGTGTGTGTCAGTGTGTGTCAGTGTGTGTGTCAGCGTGTGTCAGAGTGTGTCAGTATGTGTGTGTCAGCGTGTCAGTGTGTGTCAGTGTGTGTGTCAGCGTGTCAGTGTATGTGTCAGTGTGTGTGTCAGTGTGTGTGTCAGTGTCTGTGTGTGTCAGTGTGTGTCAGTGTGTATGTCAGCGTGTGTCAGTGTGTGTCAGTGTGTGTGTCAGCGTGTGTCAGCGTGTGTCAGAGTGTGTGTCAGCGTGTGTCAGTGTATGTGTCAGTGTGTGTCAGTGTGTGTGTCAGTGTGTGTCAGTGTGTGTCAGCATGTGTCAGTGTGTGTGTCAGTATGTGTCAGTGTGTATCAGTGTATGTGTCAGTGTGTGTCAGTGTGTGTCAGTATGTGTCAGTGTGTGTCAGTGTATGTGTCAGTGTGTGTGTCAGTGTGTGTCAGTGTGTGTCAGTGTGTGTGTCAGTGTGTGTCAGTGTGTGTGTCAGTGTGTGTCAGTGTGTGTGTCAGAGTGTGTCAGTGTGTGTCAGTGTGTGTGTCAGCGTGTGTCAGTGTGTGTGTCAGCGTGTGTCAGTGTGTGTCAGTGTATGTGTCAGTGTGTGTGTCAGCATGTGTCAGTGTATGTGTCAGTGTGTGTCAGTGTGTGTCAGTGTATGTGTCAGTGTGTGTCAGTGTGTGTCAGCGTGTGTCAGTGTGTGTGTCAGTGTGTGTCAGCGTGTGTCAGTGTGTGTGTCAGTGTATGTGTCAGTGTGTGTCAGTGTCTGTGTCAGCGTGTGTCAGTGTGTGTCAGCGTGTGTCAGTGTGTGTCAGTGTGTGTCAGTGTATGTGTCAGTGTGTGTCAGTGTGTGTGTCAGCGTGTGTCAGTGTCTGTCAGTGTGTGTGTCAGTGTGTGTCAGTGTATGTGTCAGCATGTGTCAGTGTGTGTCAGTGTGTGTCAGTGTGTGTGTCAGTGTGTGTATCAGTGTGTGTGTCAGTGTGTGTCAGTGTGTGTCAGCGTCTGTCAGTGTGTCAACGTGTGTCAGTGTGTGTCAGTGTATGTGTCAGTGTGTGTCAGTGTGTGTGTCAGCGTGTGTCAGTGTGTGTCAGTGTATGTGTCAGTGTGTGTTAGTGTATGTGTCAGTGTGTGTCAGTGTGTGTCAGCGTGTGTCAGCGTGTGTCAGTGTATGTGTCAGTGTGTGTCAGTGTGTGTGTCAGTGTGTGTCAGCGTGTGTCAGTGTGTGTGTCAGCGTGTGGCAGTGTGTGTGTCAGTGTATGTGTCAGTGTGTGTGTCAGCGTGTGTCAGTGTGTGTCAGTGTATGTGTCAGTGTGTGTCAGTGTGTGTGTCAGTGTGTGTGTCAGCGTGTGTCAGTGTGTGTGTCAGTGTGTGTCAGTGTGTGTGTCAGTGTGTGTGTCAGTGTATGTGTCAGTGTATGTGTCAGTGTGTGTCATTGTGTGTATCAGTGTGTGTGTCAGCGTGTGTCAGTGTCTGTCAGTGTGTGTCAGTGTATGTGTCAGTGTGTGTGTCAGCGTGTGTCAGTGTCTGTCAGTGTGTCAGTGTATGTGTCAGTGTGTGTGTGTCAGTGTGTGTCAGTGTATGTGTGTCAGTGTGTGTCAGTGTATGTGTCAGCGTGTGTCAGTGTGTGTCAGCGTGTGTCAGTGTGTGTGTCAGTGTGTGTGTCAATGTGTGTCAGTGTGTGTGTCAGCGTGTGTGTCAGTGTATGTGTCAGTGTGTGTCAGTGTATGTGTCAGTGTGTGTGCGTCAGTGTATGTGTCAGTGTGTGTGTGTCAGTGTGTGTCAGTGTATGTGTCAGTGTATGTGTCAGTGTGTGTGTCAGCGTGTGTCAGTGTATGTGTCAGTGTGTGTCAGTGTGTGTGTCAGCGTGTGTCAGTGTCTGTCAGTGTGTGTGTCAGTGTATGTGTCAGTGTGTGTCAGTGTGTGTGTCAGTGTATGTGTCAGCGTGTGTCAGTGTGTGTCAGCGTGTGTCAGTGTGTGTGTCAGTGGGGGTGTCAGTGTGTGTCAGTGTGTGTCAGTGTGTGTGTCAGTGTGTGTCAGTGTGTGTGTGTCAGTGTATGTGTCAGCGTGTGTCAGTGTGTGTCAGCGTGTCAGTGTGTGTGGCAGTGTGTGTGTCAGTGTGTGTCAGCGTGTCAGTGTGTGTGTCAGTGTGTGTGTCAGTGTGTGTGTGTGTGTGTCAGTGTATGTGTCAGTGTATGTGTCAGTGTTTGTCAGTGTATGTGTCAGTGTGTGTGTCAGTGTGTGTCAGTGTATGTGTCAGTGTGTGTGTCAGTGTGTGTCAGTGTGTGTCAGTGTGTGTCAGCGTGTGTCAGTGTGTGTCAGTGTGTGTGTCAGTGTGTGTCAGTGTATGTGTCAGTGTGTGTGTCAGTGTGTGTCAGTGTGTCAGTGTGTGTGTCAGCGTGTGTCAGTGTGTGTCAGTGTATGTGTCAGTGTGTGTCAGTGTATGTGTCAGTGTATGTGTCAGTGTGTGTCAGTGTATGTGTCAGTACACTCGTCAGTATCAGTATCATTTCATCTGAATAATGCGATCATAATCTGATTATGAGTGACTGTGTAACCGCAGTCAGTGCTGAGTGTGACACCCAATATTCATCATGATGTGTTAAATAGCGCCACCTACTGGACACACTGTGGCTGTAGCAGTTTGGCTATTACCACTGGTGTCCCATATATTTGGTTGTTAAGCGGTTGACAAAAATAAAAACTATACTATGTTATGTAGGGTGAATTTGGATAATTTGGGACACTTTTTGAACATTTGACATTGACGCCATTTTATTAGAACTTTCCAGTCACCTAGTTTTATTACCATTTTGGAATTCTTATGTTTTCTAACTAGTTCAAAAACAATTGACAATGTAAAACAATGTAAGTAAAAAAACAGTAGGCTAGCAGTAGGCTAGCCTAGTAGTAGGCTAAGTAACAGGCTAAGTAACAGTAGGCTAAGTAACATAGTAGTAGAAGTAGTATTAGTAGTAGTAATAGTAGTAGTAGTTGTTGTTGTGCTGACAGCTTAGTAATAGTATTTATTTATTGGTATGTTTGTTTATTCGGCCTTTATGTAAATTTTACGCACTTTTACGCACGCGTTGCGCAGGAGGAGCTCTGGCTAAGACCGGAGCAGGTGACTAAACAAATCCTCCATCCTCCATCCACCATCCAAGCCCCGCACACCGGCTGCACTTTCACCGCATACCTCCACTCTCCTCCGGGACGCTCACCATGTCTTCCCCCGGCGCTGCGTCCTCCAACCCGCTCACATCTCTGGCGCCGAAGCGAAAGACGAAAAAGAAACACTTCGTACAACAAAAAGTGGAAGTTTTCCGAGCTAGCGATCCCGTTTTGAGTGTGCTGATGTGGGGTGTCAATCATTCGGTAGGTACGTGAGAAATGCTGAAACCTAACCACTATTTAAAAAAAAAAATCATATTATTAACTTGAATTCACTTTTTTTTATCGTTTTACGCAGATGACCGATTTGTGCCACGTCCCTTCACCTGTTATGCTGCTTCCAGACGATTTCAAAGCGAATACGAAGATAAAAGTCACCAACCACTTTTTTAACAAGTAATTTCCGTCGTATTATTATTGCATTTTCCACGCCTGTCTGCTGCTTTACTTTGAGAAAATGTTATTAGCGGGACAATAGCAAAGAGATAAAGAAATCATAATTGAACATGCCTGGCCTGTGGGAATTAGTATTTCCAGTGATTATGGCAGCACAATCCTGAGTGATTCATTAAGTAGAGATGAATTAAAAGTGCACTGTGTAACCTTTCTGGTGAAGGGTCCATCAAATGCTTTTTTGTGGAGATGTTATTGCTTTCCCCCATCAACCTAAACATGCGCCATAGGTAAAATCCTCCAGCTTAGGGCCTGACCAAGCCTAAATAACAAAACAAAATCATGGGGATGGTCCCCGGGTCAAATATAGAAACAACTTCTCCTGTGCGAGATCAATAAAGGTCAATCTTCTAATCCTTGACCACTGTAAGGCGCTTTGTGTTACAATTTTGTATGAAAAGCGCCTTATAAATATTGTTTGTTTGTTTGCTTTATCTGGAATGTTTAATGCCATACTGCCATACTCAATCTTCGTGTACCAAACCAGACCAAGTTACAGGTCAGATCTGTGGAGAGGTGTCCCCCGCTTACAGTCAGAATACCTGTTTTTCTAGGTATTTTGAGCTATAAAACCACCTGTAGTTGAATAAATGTAAGGTAGAGCTGTTTGCTGTCATACTGTGGAACATTCCAGGCAGAGTAATGACGTCTCCATAGAAACAAGCAGGCCCCCAACCAAAAAGTTATACAGTGCAATTTTAAACACATTTTTTTAGCATTAGCAGAGTTTTAACGTTAAAGGTCTGAAATTGAAGATACCCATTCAAAAATACATTGTTTTCCAAGCCTTTTCACTTCCATCATGAAATCAAAGTATTCTTTTGGACTTAGATATAGTCACATAAAAGGGGGATCTTCCCCATGCAGAGGCAGCCATTTTGAATACGAGAGCCGCAGAAGGACATTTGGGCTCCGCCTTCGGCAAGGCTCGTGGTAGCACCGGAGGCAAAGCAGGCGGAGCGCTCGGCGCGCGCTGCGCAAGAGAGAGGGAGAGGGAGGGGGGGCTCGTGGTTTTTGGTAAACAACACAAGCATGCTGCTGTATCACACGTCGTAATGGATCTAACACGTGTTTTGGACTAAATTGTTTTACTGGATTTTACTCGCTGGATCCTTACGGACAGATTGAGACCAAGCTTGTGGTGAAATACAGAGTTTGACCTGTGCAAGGCCTTCAAAGGTAAGCAAAGTAACAAACTTCGTTTTGTGCTTTTCCGTATAAAAGCCCCATGTGCTCAGGGAGTGATTATTGTGCCAGGAAATGAATTGCATAGTCAAAAAGAGGAGACTGTAAGGTTTCATTTGATATGTAGATTGTCATGGTACACGTTCGGGAATGTGTGTTTTCATGCGAAAAGAAAAAAAAAACAGTGAACGGGTGCGCGGGTACGCGAGCTGTCCGCTACGGCGTGTCCGGGTGACCCTCGAGGTTTGCCGTAGCTAAAACAGGAAGTGCCATAGCCACTATCCACCTATGCGCCACGAATCCTACACACTGGACCTTTAAGCCATGTTAGAATGTTGTTACCTCCTCGAAAACATATCTGGATCTTCATCTCCAAAGCTCAAAATGCTCTGTTCCACCTTGTGATGTCATAATGTCATGAAGAAATGACGAGTTTGGCAATTCCATGTCTGAAATTACACAAATTACTCCAGTGAAGGCGTATAGAGTTTAAAAACACAGTGGAGCACTACCTGTATTACCACATGGCATTGCAAGGTGGAACACAGTGTTTTCTGTTTGGGATAAGAAGTCAGTCTAAATATGCAGGATTTGTGCGTTTAACGTGTGAATGAAGGTGAGGGTGGCACCTGCTTGTCTTCATGCCTGAAATGTTCCACAGTACGGTATTAACCTCATCAACCAATCATTTTTCATTACAAGCGCATTCTTACTATGTATTTGGGGTAGCTCCTCCACAGGTCTGACCTGTAACTTGTAAGCCTGTTATTGTCACTTGCTTATCTCTGTTGTAATGAATATTCAAGGCTAAATTATAACATGAAAACAATTGGCTTCCATTAGAAAAGTTCCATAGTGAACCTTTAAATGTCCAGTATATAGTGGTGCCTGGGTTCCCTCAGTAATCCTATAATCCAGTGAGGAATCCAGGCCGGCTAAAGTCCCATTTGCAAAGAACAAAAAGTTTTTCAAGTGTGACAAGTGGAGCTACCACAGAACAATTAAACAAAACTAAATTCGTAATAAAACGCTTGTAACTTTTAAATTTTGTAATTAGAGGGTCTAGATTATGCTGTTTTCTGATCTGTTATTGTTTCCTCATCATTAGGGCTGGGTATCATTCAGAAGTAGATGATACGATACATAGCTCGGCCACGATACGATACCAGGGCTCTCAAGTCTTAACCCATTGAGAGTGTGACACAATTCGATGTGTTCACACGCTCACACGCCACACATGGCATTTCTCACGCTGATTTTTTTTTTTTTTTTTTTTTGTCCAGAAAATCGGTCTGTGTGGCTCAGTTTATGCAGGCACCGCGTGTTTTCAACGAAAAAACTCTCCCCCTCCTCCCCGTCCCGCTCCCCGGAAAAAAATCAGCCAATCAGAAAATAGATTGTTCTGTTGTTGGGCAGACTGTAGAGTGTAGTTTCAGCTGCTAAGCGCACACTGCGGTGATGATAAAATAAACTGAGAACCATCAGGTAATAACTTCATGTATATAACTCTCATTAGTTGCTTTGTAGTTTAAGTTTGCTCTTTAGACAAACATTTACAGCAGGGCTCTCAAGTCTCACGCATTGAGAGAGACAATTCGACGCGTTCACACGTTCACACGGCATTTCTCATGCAATTCAAGCCCCCCCCCATACATAAAAAAAAAATCAGCGTGAGAAATGCCATGTGTGGCGTGTGAGCGTGTGAACACGTCGAATTGCGTGTGTCACACTCTCAATGCGTGAGACTTGAGAGCCCTGTATCTGATTCCTGTTATTATTATTATTGTCAATCTCTTCTTCAGAGAAAACCTCCCGGGACAGTTCAAGTTCAAAGAATACTGCCCCCAGGTGTTCAGGAATCTGCGTGAGCACTTTGGCATTGAGGACCAGGATTTCCAGGTAATAAAACACCTTAGAAAACGACACTGTAAACTAAGGCTGCACAGTATATTGCAAAAATAACAGTATTGCTGTATAGGCTGATGCAGTAATCGTTATCGCAAGAAAATGAATACATCGCAACAACACAAACTTTGCCCTTTTATAGAAGTGTACTGTTTTTGGAAAGTAAAATGGGCATGATTTTCCTTATTAAGTCCTAGACTTGGGTTATGGTTGTCGAAAGTATACCTTGCTGTTTTGGTGCTGTCTTGTTTGTTTCTTATGTTATATTCATGAAGATGAACTGGTTTCAAGATGATGATCTGACAGAGGAATAGAGGGTAGGCATAATAAACTCAAGATTCGGGCTCTACCTTTTCAGTCTGTGCGTGTTAAATATGATTAACATGCATGAGTTTGTGGAATAATGACAGAATATGCCAATTTATCAGATAAATCAGTCAATTTATCAAACAATCAAAACAATTGATAATAAAATGAAACAGAAAACACACACCAAAGTTCTGGTAGAGGTGCAAATGCCAGGAGCAGCAATAAAAAGTAGAAAAATGCACAGTACACTCTTTATTTTTAAAGAGCGTTTTGGCAAAAAGCCTTCGTCAGATCATTTTTCTTTCTTTAGAACACAGTATAGATGGTGGGGCCATTTGAGAGTGCTATGCATTTTTTCACTTTTTTACCAATTGATAATAAAACTAGTATTGAAACTAGATACTCATTTGACCAAGTATTGGTACTAAGAAGTCACAGGACAGAAATGAACCTTTTCTGAATAGCTTTAGAATGATCTAGACTAGACCACTGAGGGATTACAGTGATATAGGAAATTTAAGATTAAAAGATAAAAGAAAGTACTATGTTTTACTGTTAAAAATCACATTCTATTGTCTAAATAACGTGTTTTTTATCATCAGCATGGTATCGGAATCTGTTTTAAGTATCAAGTTTATTTCTTCGAGTTTCTTAAGTTTATCGAAATCAAGTTTGAAATGTCATTATCGTGGATTGGTCTTGGTTTTGTCTTTAAGTTTTCATTTTCACCTAGTTTGACTTGTAAATGAAGGTATGTGCATTTTATGTTTTAAACAGGGATGAAAGACTTCCGCTTTTTAGTGGATTTCCGCTTTTTTGTCAGCCGCCGGGGTCATTTTTATATCAGTGCAAATCCGTTGAGAAAGATTTTGGGTGTATATATATGTATAGTTGAAAAACGGAATCGTCCTGTATTCAGAAACAAAAGTATGCGTCTCGTATTAAACTTGTACCGGTGTGCGGGCTGCGCGAGCCTGTGTGCTCGTCTGGAGCTGCGGACACCACATGTCACCACGCGCAGCTTGTTTGCGTGTACCTTTGCGTACCAGCATATATCACAGAGCAGGTTAAACTTTATAAAACATCCTACCTGTCCGTGCCTCAAGTGAGCGCGCCGCTCCTCGCCTTTTCAGGCTGATTAGAAGAGCAAGACAAGTGCAAGTGCAAAGCAAAAACTAATCTAAATTTATGTATATATATAAAAAAAAAATCAAAGAAGGGGTCCTCAAACTGTGGGTGAGGGTCCAGAAACGGGAGTGTTTAAGTGCAGTACAGTTTGCTTGACTTATTTTAAGATTAAAATTAACATTTATCAAATAAAATGGAGATAGATTTATAATTATTTATGTGAGTCAGCCTTTTCCCACATGAAGATCATTAAGCCCAAGTACTGTTCCACCATGACTGATGATTATTTAGAAATGTGTGTGTGTGTATGTATATGTATATATATATTTGTAATGTGTGTGAGAAGGTAGTGCAGAGTGGGATCATCAAAAGGGAAAGGGAATTTTTTCCCCCCAAAATGGGTGGTTTTTACTGGCTGGAATGACCCCAGATTTCATCTCAGAGCATCTAGAGTTCAAAAATTTTCGGGGGGGGGGGGGGGCATGACCCCGGACCCCCCTAGGATTTTGGTGGCTTTCAGCTTTTTCCGTGACTGGGCACTTTCATCCTTGTTTAAATGAACTAAACTCATTGTGCCAAAAAGTATTCAAACTTTGCAATAATATCGTTATTCAAATCACGTTTTTGTTTTCATAATCGTGCGGCCTTAACCAGTCTCCATTCCACAGATATGTTCAGGCAGGACTCTTTGTGATGTAAAGAGGTTTGAACATGGACCTGTGTTTGCTGATTTGCATTTCAGGCACAGACATTTGCATAGAGCTTTGGACACTCTGAGTCCGTCCACCTCACGTTTGTTTAGCAGCTGACACAGACGAGTAAAGATAAATTTGATACTATTATTATCTCAACAATAGCTTTTGTGATATTAGGGATAGAACAAGATCTGATACCACAAAACTGGGCACATGTGAGGAAATGATCTTGTGAGAATTTTTTTTAAAGTTAAGGGCTCTTTTTATGGACTCAAATGTGAAGAACAGAACTAGTCCATTTTTTTATTCTTCACTTACCTCATGCATTCCGATTATCCAAATTATTATTATGAGGAGTTTCTAAGCATATTTCACAATTTCCAGTGATGTCAACAGAGTTTTCCATGATGAGGGTGACCAGACGTCCCTATCTGCAGGACAGTCCCAGTTTTGAGCCCTGCGTCCCCTGTCCCAGCCGATTTATACAAAACCACTGATTTGTCCCAGTTTTATACAAGAAATGTCCCAGGTGTCCCTATTTTGGACCAATTTGATCTAAACCAGGTCTAAATCAGGACTGTATCAGGACTAACCAAGGACTAAACCAGGACTATGTCTAAACTAGGACTAAACCAGGACTGTATCAGGTCTAAACCAGGTCTAAACCAGGACTGTATCAGGTCTAAACCAGGTCTAAACCAGGTCTAAACCAGGACTGTATCAGGTCAGCAGTAAAGAGGAGCCTATTGTATTTGTAATGACCATAAAGCAAAAACGTACACTGACAGAATGCCTCATGTACTGACCCACAAGTGAGTCAAGACGCACATCGAGATGCACACAGTTTTATTTATACACACAATCCCAGCCCAGGTGTGACCAACTTTAGAATTTTGAAAATCTGATCACCCTTAGTCTGGTTAACACCTGACCATATCACAAGTGAGATATGGGTCTGGAAACTCGCTTCGAAAAATCCCGTAGCGGAGGTGTGGTTAGCGATTGCCAACGGCCGTTTATTGGGCGTTATGAATGTCTATCATTGAGCGTATACGTAAGTCCACAGCCAATCATGTCAGTTGTCAGTTCAAACTACAAGCTTCCGTTTGTCATGTAGTACGCGTCACCGTCTTGCCACACCTCCCCCGCTCTCTGATTGGGGCCCTAAATCTGGGACTCTCGCTTGGAAGAGTTTCCAGGCCGCCTTCCAGTTCGAAACGAACGGAAGCGGCCTGGGAATTCCCAGGCTAGATCACCCTAACAATGACGGTAAAACAGTTAGCATGCTAGCAGTTATCAGGTACAGGCTCAATTGTTCCAGTAGGGAAATTTGGCATCTGCATTTGACCCATCCGTCAAAGCTGCTGGGGCCCATCTCCAGATCTTGAGCTAGTCTTGGTCTAGCTGTACTACACACTACACTACAATATTCAAATAAAGCATTGTGTCCATTCTTTAGGCAGCTGATTAGTCCAAACAAAAAACTAAATCTTTACTGGACACAATGGACTGGTAAAAGATATTTAACAGCTTGGAGCAGACTCTGAAGGAAGATCTCCACAGGAAGTACATCCCACTCCTACTTTAAATAGACTGTATCATATCTCAACAATAGCTTTTGGGATATTAGGGATAGAACAAGATCTGATACCACAAAACTGGGCACACGTGAGGAAATGATCTAAGGAATGACTATATCAGGTCTAAACCAAGTCTAAACCAGGACTATATCAGGTCTAAACCAGGCTCTAAACCAGGACTATATCAGGTGTAAACCAGGACTGTATGAGGTCTAAACCAGGTCTAAACCAGGACTGTATGAGGTCTAAACCAGGACTGTATTAGGTCTAAACAAGGTCTAAACCAGGTCTAAACCAGGACTGTATCAGGTCTAAACCAGGTCTAAACCAGGACTGTATCAGGTCTGAACCAGGTCTAAACCAGGACTGTATGAGGTCTAAACCAGGAAATCAGGACTATATCAGCTCTAAACCAGGTCTAAACCAGGACTGTATCAGGTCTAAACCAGGTCTAAACCAGGTCTAAACCAGGTCTAAATCAGGGCTATATCAGGTCTAAACCAGGTCTAAACCAGGTCTAAACCAGGTCTAAACCAGGTCTAAACCAGGTCTAAACCAGGACTGTATCAGGTCAGCAGTAAAGAGGAGCCTATTGTATTTGTAATGACCATAAAGCAAAAACGTGCACTGACAGAATGCCTCATGTACTGACCCACAAGTGAGTCGAGACGCACATCGAGATGCACACAGTTTTATTTATACACACAATCCCAGCCCAGGTGTGACCAACTTTAGAATTTTGAAAATCTGATCACTCTAACAATGACGGTAAAACAGTTAGCATGCTAGCAGTTACCAGGTACAGGCTCAATTGTTCCAGCAGGGAAATTTGGCAAATAAAGCATTGTGTCCATTCTTAGTCCAAACAAAAAACTAAATCTCTACTGGACACAATGGACTGGTAAAAGAGATTTAACAGCTTGGACTCTGAAGGAAGATCTCCACAGGAAGTACATCCCACTCCTACTTTAAATAGACTGCATCATTAAAAAGCCTGAGCTGCAACACATAAATCGCAGAATGAACCAATAATTATACTACAAGAGACAAAATAACAAAAACCTCCTTGTCAAAGCCTAATCCCCTCTGATCTCAGAAGCAAAACAAGGCCGGGCTTGGTTAATACTGGGATGGGAGACCACTGGGAATACCGGGAGCCACAGTGGGGCATCAGTGGCAAAAACGTTGTTGTGTCCTGAGGCAAGAAACATCACTTACATCGCCTAGTATGAAAGTGGTGTGTGTGTGACTGTTGGTGGTGGTCGGAGGGCCAGCTGGGGCAGTCCCAGGGCAGTTTTTCTACAAGAATATTTTGCCACCACCGGGTATGGAGTGAATGAATAATGCACGAATAATGCAAAAGAAATAACGCACGACTTGGCGTGTCTGGAAAAGCATTGTGTAAGCCTTTTTATTATTGCTTTATTATTATTAATGCAAAAAAAAGTACAATATTGATCTCTAAAGTATTTTGTTCCCTCTATTGTGTATTGTGTATTGAAAGAAGACAGACCTACTCTGCCCCTTTTCATAACAAGATATAACATAACTAAAGGCATTTTGTTTGTAATCCCAAGAGTATCTTGTGATGCTTGATTTGGCTCAGGTTACTATTTTCGTCCCTAGTCCCTGTTTTGTTATGGGCTGCAGTTAATCATCCTGGCTGTGGTCCAAATCTCTGCATCTCTTTCCTCTAGTGTTGTCACGATACAAAAATTTCAAACTCGATTTCAATACCACAATGCTAATTAGAAGCACTCTTTCTTTAGACAAAAGAATGTGATTTTCAGCATTAAATCATAGCACTTTCTTTACTATTTCCATGTTTCCTTATATGTGTGTACTCCCTCAGTGGTCCTGTAGCTTCCATAGTGGTCCATGGGTGTATACTAGTCTATGTTCTCTTATACTTGTTCTGATACAGCTCAAGATCATTGTAAAGCTATTCAGGAAAGCTTCATTTCTGTCCTGCAAATGTGAATTTTTAGTATTGATACCTGCTCAAATGAGTATCTAGTTTTGATACTAATTTTAACAATTAGTATCTGATTTTTGATACTTTTAACAACCTTCTCCCTTGCTAAATTTCTGTTTTCATGTTGTGATTCTGCCATTGTCCACCAGGTGTCTCTAGCCCGTAGCGCTCCTCACAAAGTGGAGGAGGGTCAGGGTGGAGGGTTGCTGCTCACCTCGTTTGACCGCACTCTGGTGGTCAAAGAAATCTCCAGCGAAGAAGTGGAGGAGATGCACAATATTCTGTCGGAGTACCACCAGGTAAAACTGCTATAGGAACTCTGCCTCCAAGAGTCGTTGAAATAGAAATTTGACGCAATTAGGAAATCTGAAAACCTGCAATTTTTAAAGTACCATAATTTCCTCCACAAACAACATATCCTGTCTTATTCTGCATAAAAACTGCTTTGATCTGAAATGTGATTCTTGTACAGTGGTACCTCACCTTACGAAATTAATTCGTTCCAGAAGTGGTTTCGTAACGTGAATTTTTTGTAAGTTGAGTAGCTATTTCAATGGAAAAGGCCTGATTAATTTTTTTAAAATAGTGTAACATTTTTTTATAGTGTAACACTGTGTCCTGCGTAGAGACTGTAGACCCAGGACTAAACGTGGACTATACCAGGTCTAGAACAAGGTCTAAACCTGGACTGGACCAGGTCTAGACCTGGACTAAACCAGGACTGGACCAGGACTAAACCTGGACTAAACCAGGTGGATTAAAGCGCCACGTGCTGGTCTATTTCCTGGTTTCGTTTCGAGTCACGGCTGAGGCGAGCAGCGAGGGGGACCGCACGCAGTCTGAGCACATGAACGAACACAGGCAAGAGCCGCGGTGGTCTAATCCTGGTTCACACCTGGTTTAGACCTGGTTCAGATCTGGTTTAGACCTGGCACGGTTTGAGCACGGGTCTCCTGCTCGCAGCCCCGCGCCGGGTCATGCTGCGCTATCACACACGTGTCCGAGCGCACACACACCGCCCTCCCCCTTCCGCCCCCCATTATTTGAATTTTTGAGATTTCGCGTTTTCGTAACTTGAATTTTCTTTCGTATCTAGAGACCAAAATTTAACGTGAAGGTGTTTCGTAACTTGAAATTTTCGTTTGTTGGGTCTTTCGTAAGGTGAGGTACCACTGTATATGTTTTGTCAAAGACGTATTTAAATGTGAACTTTGAACAGAATCATATTATTAAAACATAAATTGCAAATCTAAAAATCGTAAAAAAGAAATTGGAATCAGAACTAGAGAAGTCCGATAACGCCAATGGTTTGACAGTTGTATAAACACTTTAAGATTACATTTATACTTCAAAAATAATATTACTCAAGTAGAAGTAGAGAGTAGTGGTCCAGTTCAATAAATTATGAAAGTGTCTACTCATGTACGACTAACTATTTGGACGTAACGTCTGATTTTGAGTTTTAAGTTATTGTAATTGGAAGGGCATAATATTCAGTTGATACTTTGCAGCAGACATCATCAAGATTCTCTGGGGGGGTGAAGGTAACTGTAGGCATGCTCTGTCTGAGGATTTATTACACTTTAATCTGGGCTTTGTTTTGACAAAATCTGACCAGAAAGAACTGATTTAGCTGGAACTACAGGTGAACTGATTTATGCTCTTAAACAAGTCTCTGTCACATAAAATTACAGTCACAAGCCAACAGTTTTTCTTTTAGTCGCGCTCACCTTTATGTTGAAAATCAAACACCTAAAGTAAAATGTTGTCTTGAAAATGTTGACTCTTAAATATTTTTCGTGACATGTGTGCATTGTGTCACCATGGTAACTCTAATCTATCTCTAATGGTGGATTGCTTAGACCCCCCCCCATCATGATATCACTGCAAAGTATCAATAATGTACAAAATATTTTAAATGATACACCATAAATATTCAATCTAACATGAAGGTGTGGTGCAAGAAACTCAACTGTTCAACTCATTTCATCAACATAAAGTTTTTGACTTACGGTGGGAAGAGGAACCACAACTCAGTAAATCAATCAAACATTATTTATAAAGCGCTTTTCATACAAAAAATGTAACACAAAGCGCCTTACAGTGATTAAAACAATCCCACATTTCTTACTTACTTACAACTTACTTACTTACTGAAGTAGGAGTACTTTTACACTGTTAATATATTCAAGAAGGAGTAAAAGTACTGTTTGTATAGCCATTATTCATTACTGTATTAGCTCAATCCTTGGTGATGTTAAGATGTTATGGTCTAATCTAGTGTTGGTTTAATTATAGGTTTAGTCACAAATTAAAGGCAACTGTACCTGATTTTTACCATCTTAAAGGAAAAGTAACGTTTTTTACAATCTGAGCCTTATTTCAGTAATAAAACAAGTTGTTTTACTCACCCATAGCACTTTGGTGTCATATGGAGCACTTCCGGAGATGTTTTAGATTTGCGATCTCCATCATGTGAGTTCTCGGGGCACTTATTTGCGGTCTCCAAATAACACAAACTTTAGCACTTTTCAAATCATAGAAGCCCGATGTCTTAGTCTACGATTTCGTTTGAAGCAAAAGTGGCCTGTAATCCGAGATTTAGCCATAGTTTCGAGTAGATGAGGAGGCCAGTGCGCATGTGCGGACTGTGCTCTCAGCTCCCGGGACCCAAACATGAAACGCAAAGCTGTAAACTATGGATAAATCTCGGATTACAGGCTACGAAATCGTAGACTAAGACATCGGGCTTCTATGATTTGAAAAGTGCTAAAGTTTGTGTTATTTGGAGCCCACACGGGGCATATTACATGCTTGGGGAATATATTATATGCCCCGAGCTATGGCTAGAAGTCGCGCTAGGCTAACCGCAAATCTAAAACATCTCTGGAAGTGCTCCATATGACACCAAAGTGCTATGGGTGAGTAAAACAACTTGTTTTATTACCGAAATAAGGCTCAAATTGTAAATTTTTTTTTACTTTTCCTTTAAGTGAAAAACAGAACTTAAAAAATTTTAAACAATTTGCAGTGGTCCAAAGTTATTCCTCACTTACCTTATGCATTCTGAACGTCCTAATTACTCACCACGATGATTTTCTGAGCACTTTTCATAAATTTCAGAGACCACAGCAGAATTTGCCGTCACAGTAATGCTAACGATGAGAACTAGCATGTAAACTGCCCACTTCCTGATCCTCAGGCAACAAATAGATTTATGATTAGACTCCGACGTTCACATAAGACTGGCCATTATAAACATGTCCCATCTCCCACACAGCTGTTTCATCGAGTCTGTGACCTACATACTCCTCTGAGCACTCTCCTCTCTTCTCTCTCTCTCTCTGTTCCCTCTCTCCCCCTCCCTCTTGTCTATCTTCTTTTTCTGTATTGTCTCTCTCTTTCAACTCTCTCTCCTTTTGTTTCCACCTGTCTCTCCGTCTTTCCCTCTCTTTCTCTTTCAACTCTTGCCCCTTTTTTCCAACTTTCTCTTTCTTTTGCTCATCACTCTCCCTTCTTCTGTCTCCTCACTTTCTCCCTCTCTTTCTCGCATGCTCTCTCTGTTTCTCTCTCCCCTCTCTTCCTTTTGTATCATCCGTCTCTCACCCTTCATTCTCCTCACTCTACTCTTTCTCAGTTTTTCTACCCCTTTTCTCGCTTTCTCTCTCTTCTCTCACAAGCTCCTCATCAATCTGTTGTCTTTCTCTTTCATCACTGTCTCTCTGTTTTTTATCTGCCTATAGCAGGGGTCGGCAACCTTTACCACTCAAAGAGCCGTTTGGACCCGTTTCACACAGTAAAGAAAACACTGGGAGCCGCAAAACCCTTTTGAAATATAAAATGAAATAACACTGCATATAACGGCTTTTTTTACCTTTGTGACATAGAATTACATTTTGAATATGAACGAACTAAAATAAAATACATTTTAATTAAATACAGTGGTCCCTCGCTGTTTCGCTGATTTTTTTATAGTGTATCAACGCGTATTGAGAAGAAGAAGTGACTTTATTGATCTCACACTGGAGAAATTCTTCTCTGCATTCTAACCCATCCTATATATGTGTGTGTATATATATATATATATATATATATATATATATATATATATATATTAGGGCTGGGAATATTAACGCGTTAATTTTTTAACAATTTTTTTAACAATTTTTTTAATCGCGATCAGAGTTTGCCAGCATTTTCCGCAATTCTACCATCCATATGCAGCTCATTTGGTTGTATTAATTAAACTCATTGTCGGTTAAACGCGCTATTTTGAGTTTGCTAGTATTTTCATCCATAGGCAGCTCGAGCGGGCTTCAATCATTTATTTACAATTTCTCAAAGTAAGCACTATTACTGGTTCATTGTTACTTTTTCCTTTCTCTGCACTTTTTTGAAATAAAAAAAATGGTGAGAAATACTTTGCATTGTGAGTTTAACTTTAGATTCGAACGGTCTTACTGCAAGATATCAATTTTAAACATGCAAAATAAATCACGATTAATCGCGATTAACTATGAAATTTCTGAGATTAGTTGCGATCAAGAAAATTAATCGTTTGACAGCCCTAATATATATACATTATATGCGCCCAGGGACCATCTCCATGATCTTCTTGCTTGGGCTTGGTCAGGACCTCAGCTGGAGGATTTTACCTATGGTGCATGTTTTGGGTTGATGGGGGAAACCGGAGTGCCCGGAGGAAACCCACCCAGACACGGGGAGAACATGCAAACTCCACACAGAAAGGCCCGGGCGACCCGGGGATCGAACCCGGAACCTTCTTGCTTTGAAGCAAGAGCGCTAGCCACACAGCTACCGTGCCGCCATATTGTGTTCTGCATCCTGATTGGCTAAAGGACTGTAGACCTTTGTCTTTGTCAGTCATTCTCCTCCGTGTCTCCTGTACAGAATGTGTTCAGTTTGCCAAATTTATTTAAAAGTTCGATCACGAGCAGTGTGACTCTGAAGACTGAGCGGTCTGGCATTTGAGCACACGCCAGAAGGGCCGAGGCCGTGCTCTATTACGGATTTGACCACGTGTCCGCGCGCACACTTCTCCGGGTGGTCAATGCGCATCGGGAAGTAGCGGCAATGTTTGCGCATAACGAACTGATGGAACCTGGAGTCCAGGCGGCGGAACCAGTCCTGAGAGCGCACGGATGCGTTCTCACTACAGTTTGGTGCAGAGCTGTAGAACCCCTCCCCCCCGTTCCACAGACTACGGGGCCGCTTGTAGGTGAGTAGCTGGCGGCACGGTAGCTGAGTGGTTAGCGCTCTTGCTTCACAGCAAGAAGGTTCCGGGTTCGATCCCCGGGTCGCCCAGACCTTTCCGTGTGTGTTCTGTGTGGAGTTTGCATGCATGGTCTGGGTTCGATCCCCGGGTCGCCCGAGCCTTTCTGTGTGGAGTTTGCATGTTCTCCCCGTGTCTGGGTGGGTTTCCTCCAGGCACTCCGGTTTCCCCCACCAACCCAAAACATGCATGATAGGTACCTCCAGCTTAGGTCCTGACCAAACCGAAGCAAGAAGATCATGGAGATGGTCCCCGGGCGCCCTGATGTGTGCTGCCCACTGCTCCTAATATATATACAGTGCCGTGAAAAAGTATTTGCCCCCTTCCTGATTTCTGTGTTTTTTGCATATTTATCACTCAAAACATTGTCAGATCATCAAACCAATTTTAATATCACACAGAAACAACCCAAGGAAAGACAAAATTCAGTTTTTGAATGATGATTCCATTTATTAGTGCACAAAAAAAATCTAAACCTATCTGGCCCTATGTGAAAAAGTAATTGCCCCCTTAATCTAATAGCCAGTTGAGCCTCCTTTGACAGCAATAACTGTAACCAAACGTTTGCGATAATTGGTGATGAGTCTTTCACACCGCTGGGGAGGGATTTTGGCCCACTCTTCTATGCAGAATTGTTTCAATTCTGCCATATTGGAGGGTTTTCTTGTATGAACTGCCCGTTTAAGGTCACACCACAGCATCTCAATCGGATTTAAATCCGGACTTTGACTTGGCCACTCCAAAACCTTAATTTTGTTTTCTTTGAGCCATTCAGAGGTGGACTTGCTGGTGTGTTTTGGATCATTGTCCTGTTGCATGATCCAAGAGCGCTTGAGTTTGAGGGCACGAACTGATGGCCGGACATTCTCCTTCAGGATCTTCTGGTAAACAGCAGAATTCATTTTTCCGTCAATCACAGCAAGTTGTCCTGGTCCTGAGGCAGCAAAGCAGGCCCAGACCATCACACTGCCACCACCATGCTTTACTGTGGGCACCATGTTCTTTTTATCAAATGCTGTGCCATTTTTACGCCAGATGAAACGGGCTGCAGACCTTCCAAAAAGTTCAATTTTAGACTCATCGGTCCACAAAATGTTTCTCCAAAAGTCTTGAGGGTCATCAAGGTGCTTTTTGGCAAAGGTGAGACGAGCCTTTGTGTTCTTTTGTGAAAGCAGTGGTTTTCTCCTGGGAACTCTTCCATGGATGCCATTTTTGGCCAGTGTTTTTCTAATGGTGGAGTCATGAACACTGACCTTAACTGAGGCCAACGAGGCCTGTAGTTCTTTCGATGTGCGTCTAGGTTCTTTTGTGACTTCCTGAATGAGCCGTCGTCGCACTCTTGGAGTAATCTTAGTTGGTCGACCACTCCTGGGAAGGGTTGCAACTGTTCCCAGTTTCCTCCATTTTTGAATAATGGCTCTGACAGTGGTTCGCTGGAGCCCCAGAGCTTTGGGAATGGCTTTGTAACCTTTTCCTGAATTATAGACTTCTATCACTTTTTTTCTCATTTGTTCTTGAATTTCTTTGGATCGTGGCATGATGTGTTTGTTCTTGAGATGTTGTAGCCAACTTCACTTTGTTTGACAGGAACTATTTAAGTGATTTCTTGATTCAACACAGGTGGTGACAATCAGGTGTGGGTGTGGCATGTAGAACTGAACTAAGTTTTCTCAAAACTGTGGTTAGTCACAGTTAGTTTGTGATTTAACAAGGGGGGGCAATTACTTTTTCACATAGGGCCAGATAGGTTTAGATTTTTTTTGTGCACTAATAAATGGAATCATCATTCAAAAACTGAATTTTGTCTTTCCTTGGGTTGTTTCTGTGTGATATTAAAATTGGTTTGATGATCTGACAATGTTTTGAGTGATAAATATGCAAAAAACACAGAAATCAGGAAGGGGGCAAATACTTTTTCACGGCACTGTATATATATATATAGATATAGGATGGGTTAAAATGCAGAGAAGAATTTCTCCAGTGTGAGATCAATAAAGTTCACTTCTTCTTCGTAAATTGCCAGGGCCGATGATCCCAGTCCGTCACTGCTCTGAAGTGCTGTGTGTTTGCAAGTTTTCTCCCCAGCAAAACCCGCAACAGCGCAGCGGCGCCAGGCGCCTCGGTCAGAGCAACTGTGAAATACACACATATTTATACACGCAATATAAAACTGACTACTTCACGGATTTTGCCTATCGTGGGTTATTTCTACAACGTAACCCCCACGATAAACGAGGGACCACTGTACTGAGCCGCATCAGAGGGATCAAAGAGCCGCATGCGGCTCCGGAGCCGCGGGTTGCCGACCCCTGGCCTATAGCATTACTCTGCCCCATGCCCTTTCTTACCCCTCTCTTCTCTTTTCTCGCTCCTTTCTTTTTTCTCCTCTTTCTCTCTTCTGACACTCACCTCTCTCTTCTCCTTTTCACTCCCATCTCTCTCTTTGACTCCTCCCTACTCTCCTCTCTCATTTGACTCTCTCATCCATCTCCTCTCATCCTTCTCTCATGCCCCTCTCTACTCTCTTCTTCTTTTTCTTCCCTACCCCCTCTCTCATCCCCCCCTCATCTCTCTCTCTTTCTCTCTCTCTTTCTCTCTCTTTCTGCCCTCTGTTCCTGTCTCTCTCTAATCTCTCTCCTCACTTCCCCTTTTCTCCTCTCCTCTCTCATTCTGTGGTACCTCTCTCTCATTTCTCTCTCCCCTCTCTCCCTCTCTTCTACCGCACTTCTCTCTGTCCTCTTCTCTTCCTCTTTCCTGCTTCTCTCTCTTCTCCAGCTCTTGTCTCTCATTCTGCTCTACCGCTCTCTTCCATCTTTTCTCATCCCTCTCTCCTCCCTCTCTCTACTTCCTCTTTTTCTTACGTCTCTTTTTGCTTTACCTCTCCTTTCTCTTTCTCTCCCTCTCCTTCACTCCTCCCTTATCTCTCTCTCCTCTTTCTTCCCCCTTTCTCCTCTCTCATTCTGCTGTACCTCTTCTCTTTCACCTTCCCCTCTCCCCCTCCCTCCCTTCCTCCCCCCTCCCTCTTTCCTCTTCTCTCTCTCTTCTGACTCACCGAGGCTGCGGCCATGGAGACAAACAGATAAACAGTGACTCACAGGAGGAGCTCAAACTCCACAAAAGCACCGGATTAAAGATGTGTTCACTTATCACTTACACTCTCAATTTTCCACACAGTTTTATGTACTACCTTTCTACCATGTTATGATATTGTTCCCTCATCAAAACATGTCTGAAGAGGTTGTAGATGCCATCCATGCATAATCCAGTGATCTCTCCTGGGCCCTATTCAAACTCTCTTCATTGTGTTGTTTACAAAATAGCTGAGTTCACGCATGCGCACTGTCCTCTCTGATGACGTCATCAAATGAAACTATAGCTGCATATCGGGTTTCAGGCCGTTTTGGAATCCACTAAAAGTCTACCCTGACACAGCGATCTTCTGTGATTTGAAAAGTGCTAAAGTTTGTGTTATTTGGAGACCGCAAAGTAATGCCCCGAGTACCATGTTAACGGATACGGGATCATTAGTAGAACATAACTTCTGCGATACTGCTCCAATTGACACCAAAGTGCTATGGGTGAGTAAAACTACTTGTTTTATTGCCGAAAGAAGGCTCAGATTGTAAAAAAAACGTTACTTTTCCAAAGGGAGAGGAGACTCAGTAGTCTGGTTAACACCTGACCATATCACAAGTGAGATATGGGTCTGGAAACTCGCTTCGAAAAATCCCGTAGCGGAGGTGTGGTTAGCGATCGCCAACGGCCGTTTATTGGGCGTTATGAATGTCTATCATTGAGCGTATACGTAAGTCCATAGCCAATCATGTCAGTTGTCAGTTCAAACTACAAGCTTCCGTTTGTCATGTGGTACACGTCATGCCACACCTCCCCCGCTCTCTGATTGGGGCCCTAAATCTGGGACTCTCGCTTGGACGAGTTTCCAGGCCGCCTTCCAGTTCGAAACGAACGGAAGCGGCCTGGGAATTCCCAGGCTAGAGACTCAGAGCATCAAACACATATTTGCGAAACTTATAAAACATGTTAATAATTTGTTTTTTGTGTCTTTTTGTAAATATATTATTTTCAAAACAATAAAAGGTAATATGGTGATGTAAATACACTATATTGCCAAAAGTTTTCGCTCACCTGCCTTAACTCGCATATGAACTTAAGTTCATATGCTTAACATTCTTAATTCTAATTCTAATTCTTAATCCATAGAGTTTAATATGATGCTTTACAGCTATCACAGCTTCAACTCTTCTGTGAAGGTTGTCTGTGAGGTTTAGGAGTGTGTTTATGGGAATTTTTGCTCTTCCAGAAGCGCATTTGTGAGGTCACACACTGATGTTGGATGACAAGGCTTGGCTCAGTCTCTGCTCTAATTCATCCCAAAGGTGTTCTATCAGGTTGAGGTCAGGACTCTGTGCAGACCAGTCAAGTTTATCCACACCAAACTCTCTCATCCATGTCTTTGTTTGGCGGCACAGTGGCTGAGTGGCTAGCACTCGTGCGTCACAGCAAGAAGGTTCGATCCCTGGGTCGCCCAGGCCTTTCTGTGTGTATTCTGTGTGGAGTTTGCATGCATGGTCTGGGTTCGATCCCCGAGTCGCCCGAGCCTTTCTGTGTGAAATTTGCATGTTCTTCCGTGTCTGGGTTCTTCCGGGCACTCCGGTTTCTCCCATCAACCCAAAAGCATAGGTAAAATCCTCCAGCTGAGGTCCTGACCAAACCGAAGCAAGAAGATCATGGAGATGGTCCCCGGGCGCAGTAATGTGCTGCCCACTGCTCCTAATAACAGGATGGGTTAAATGCAGAGGAGAATTTCTCCTGTGTGAGATCAATAAAGTCACTTGCGAGCGTGGAATTGTCCAAAATCTCTTGGTATGCTGAAGCATTCAGAGTTCCTTTCACTGGAACTAAGGGGCAAAGCCCAGCTCCTGAAGAACAACCCCACACCATAATCCCCCCTCCACCAAACTTCACACTTGGCACAATGCAGTCAGACAATTACCGTTCTCCTGGCAACCACCAAACCTAGACTTGTCCATCAGATTGACAGATGGAGAAGCGTGATTCTTCACTCCAGAGAATGTGTTTCCACTGCTCTAGAGTCCTTTGGCGACGTGCTTTACACCACTGCATCTGACATTTTGCATTACACTTGGTGATGTGTGGCTTGGATGCCGCTGCTCGGCCATGGAAACCCATTCCATGAAGCTCTCTACGCACTGTTCTTGAGCTAATCTGAAGGCCATATGAAGTTTGGAGGTCTGTAGCAATTGACTCTGCAGAAAGTTGGCAACCTCTGCGCACTATGCACCTCAGCATCCACTGACCCCGCCCCGTCAGTTTATGTGGCCTACCACTTCATGGCTGAGTTGCTGTCGTTCCCAATCTTCCACTTTGTTATAATCCCACTGACATTTGACTGTGGAATATTTAGGAGTGAAAACATTTCACGACTGGACTTGCACAGGTGGAATTCTATCACAGTACCACGCTGGAATTCACTGAGCTCCTGAGAGCGACCCATTCTTTCGCAAATGTTTGTAGAAACAGTCTTGATGCTTGATTTTATGCACCTGTGGCCATGGAAGTGATTGGAAAACCTGATTTTGATTATTTGGATGGGTGAGTGAATGCTTTTGGCAATATGGTGTGCTATGTGTTAGCCCATAGAACTGAAATAGCCCCTCTTTAATGCAATTTCAGGCACACATTTCAAGCAGTTGGCAGATGGCCCATTAGAAAAGTTATATACTCTGCTTATAAAGTATTGGTCCATTTATAAAGTAGCGGTCCATTTATAAAGTAGTGGTTCATTTCACTAAGTTATGAAAGGATCTGGGGAAACTACTTCTCAAGTATCTGTCTAACATCTGATTGTAAATTTAAAGTTATTGGAAAATTCCATTATATGATACGCCATAAATATTCAATCTGACATGAGGGAGTTCTGCAATAAACAGAAATGTTCAAATCATTTCATATTGTCAACATAAATAAGTTGTTACAGTTACTCTGTAAAAATATGTTATTCAAGAAATAGTTAAAAGTAAAAGTGGTGTTTGTCATTATTTATACTTGTACATTAATTATACTTTGTACTATACTCAATACTTGGTGGTGGCAAGCTATGTCATGGTCTAATCCAGTGCTTCTCAAATAGTGTGGTGGGGGGGGGGGGACCCTGGGAAACATGCTTTTTTGCCGTACTGTACTAGAACTAAGAGCAATTGCGCATCAATAACAGTAGTTGGCAGTGGCGCTCTCATTGTTGCTCTGGGGCAGGGGGCGGCAACCTTAAATACGCAATATACAGAACAGACTCACCATCAGCAGAACATCCTCTGTCACAGAAAAAACACGTATATTCCGTGTCGTGTCCTTTAGTCCGACAGAAGCTGACGCTTCAGCGGCACAAGGAGAGAGCGTTTTTTTTTTTTCAGAGCTTTTAGTTTATGCAAATAAGCCATACGGTTTTAAGTTTCGTTTCTGTAAAGCGTAAACAAATGTGCGCAAAGCTGCATTAAAAACACATTAATATTTGAGTCCTCAGTGCAGTCTTTGTTGGAAGTTTCTTTCTTTCTTTTTTTGTTTTTAATGTTAATAAAAGGATACAGTGTTATGATAACAGGAGAAGTTCAATTTGTCAACTGGACAAAGTTTGTTTGGTTGAAAACGTTTCGCCGCTCATCCGAGAGGCTTCGTCAGCTCTAATAAGAATACTGGTAAGACACTTGCTTATATCTTGCTGTAGGGAGGAGCTACCTAGCTAACTACTTTCCGGAACTATCTCATTGGTTTCCGTCTTTTGTTTCTCTGGCGTCTAGCTTAACGATCCCTATTCATCCCTACACGCCTGTTTTTCACACCTCTGGCCCTGACCTGGCTAGAGTAGACCACATTGCTTTGTTTGTGGCAATGTGGTCTACTCCATTCAGTGTAGTGAAGACTGCAGTGAGCGCTATATTGGAGAAACCAAGCAGCCACTTCACAAGAGGATGTACCAACACAGACGGGCGTTCCAGAGTGGACCATCTTCTGCCGTATATCTTCACCTAGAAGCCACGGGTCATTCATTTGAGGACAGTGAGGTTCAGATCTTAGCCAGGGAAAAGAATTGGTTTGAGAGGGGGGTTAAAGAGGCTATTTTTGTCAAAAAAGAGAATCCTTCTCTGAACAGAAATGGTGGAATCAGACATAATTTGCATCCCATCTACAATTCCATTCTTAAGCGTAGATCAAGCAAACAGGGAAACAATAGGGCTAGCCAGGTCAGGGCCAGAGGTGTGAAAAACAGGCGTGTAGGGATGAATAGGGATCGTTAAGCTAGACGCCAGAGAAACAAAAGACGGAAACCAATGAGATAGTTCCGGAAAGTAGTTAGCTAGGTAGCTCCTCCCTACAGCAAGATATAAGCAAGTGTCTTACCAGTATTCTTATTAGAGCTGACGAAGCCTCTCGGATGAGCGGCGAAACGTTTTCAACCAAACAAACTTTGTCCAGTTGACAAATTGAACTTCTCCTGTTATCATGGATTCTACCTGGACGACTGAGGGACTTTTCACGATACAGTGTTATGCAGAGGTGTACTAATAATTTTCTAGACAAATAATACTATTTATAGTCACGCGCAGGGAGGGGGGCGTGAAATTTTTTCTTCTTCCTAGGGGGGGCGTCACAGAAAATAATTGAGAAGCACTGGTCTAATCTAACCATTGGCAGTACCTATATTAGTATCCAAAGCTCTAAATGCTCTGTTCCACCTTGTGATGTCATGTAGTGGTAGTTTTCAAGTGAACAGCTCCTTTTACCTTTTGTTCAGTAGAGATTGGCAATTCCAGGGCTGAAATGATCCAAATGATTCTAATGAAGGTGTATCGAGTGGAGCAGTTCCTATATTTCCACATGACATCACAAGGTGGAACAGAGTGTTTTCTGTTTGAGAGAAGAACTCAGCTTAAATCTGCAGGGTTTGTGTGTTCAATGTGTGAATGAAACAAAACAACTCCATGTCTGTTTGTGATGAGGAAACAACATTAGAGCAGAGCAGAAAATAGTGTAATATGGTCCGTTTAAATAAATGCTGGTGTTGTGGTTGTGTCGTCAGCATGTGGTCCTGTTCCACGGCTCCACGCTGCTGCCTCAGTTCCTCTCCATGTACCGAGTGTCTGTGGAGAACGAGGACACATACCTGCTCATCATGAGGAACATGTTCAGCCACAGACTCACCGTGCACCGCAAGTACGACCTCAAGGTACAACACCAGACCTGGGGGTACTGCATGTGTGTCTATAGAGGAATGTTCAGCAGTTACCATGGTGACACAATGCAGACATTAGCAAACGCAGCCTGTCTGAAAACTCAAATAAAATAAAATACAAAATGGGTTTAAAGAACATAGAGCACATTTTTAATACAGGTGGTCAGGGTCCTGTTTAGGTGTGATTTTCAGAAAACAGTGAGAATGACTAACTGAAAAAAACAAACAAACAAAAAACAAAACAGTTGGCTAATAATGATAAAAGGAGAAGTTCAATTTGTCAACTGGACCAAGTTTGTTTGGTTGAAGACGTTTCGTCGCTCATCCGAGTTCTGGTTGCTTTCTTTTGGAGAACCTTGGGAATAAGTTGCTCCTGTCGACATCTAAGGTTAAAGCGTAGATGATTCCTCTTCTCGGCTAGATTTCTTGTGTCCTTTTCCAGCTTTCTTACCAGTCCAATGATGTTAGGCTCGTAGTTTTTCTTAAGATGCGTGAAAAGACAGGAGCAACTTATTCCCAAGGTTCTACAAAAGAAAGCAATCAGAACTTGAAGAAGTCTCTCGGATGAGCGACGAAACATCTTCAACCAAACAAACTTGGTCCAGTTGACAAATTGAACTTCTCCTTTTAGCATGGATTCTACCTGGACGACTGAGGGACTTTTCACGCATCTTAAGAAAAACTACGAGCCTAACATCATTGGACTGGTAAGAAAGCTGGAAAAGGACACAAGAAATCAGGCCGAGAAGAGGAATCATCTACGCTTTAACCTTAGATGTCGACAGGAGCAACTTATTCCCAAGGTTCTACAAAAGAAAGCAACCGGAACTTGAAGAAGTCTCTCGGATGAGCGACGAAACGTCTTCAACCAAACAAACTTGGTCCAGTTGACAAATTGAACTTCTCCTTTTATCATGGATTCTACCTGGATGACAGGGACTTTTCACGCAGTTGGCTAATACTAGCTAGCTTGTGACTAATGTAATTTGAGAGGGACTTATTTAACAGTACAAATCTGCTCACCTGTTGTAGTTCCAAATAAGACAGTTCTTTCTGATCAGATTGTGTTAAAACAAAGCTCAGATTAAAGTCTAACTAGAGTACCAGAGCTACAGACATTTATGTAGAATTTTCAGAATAAATACATTTGCTTCAGGGACGTGCACAGGCATTTTGAGGGGCAATTGCTCTGACTTGAAGAAAGGGCAACCCAACCCCCCCACGCGGGGAAAAAAATCACAGACTATATGAAGCACAGGGTCTTTATTAATATATTGATACAAACAAATGAAACATAATCAAACACAATATCCTATATGCTATCCTATCAAGTCACTAAGCTTTCAAAAGAGAAACTGCCTATTCGGGGCAGCCCACTCTCCCTTCTGACTTTCACTCTCCGTGTGAATGAGGCTGCTTTTATTTTATGAAAAATGTTTTGAGTGGCAATTTTTTGTTTTTATTTTAAATTTTCATGAAATTCTGTATCCACTGAACAATTTATTATTTTTATTTTATTTTTTTTCGACTCAGAAAGGCAACGTCAGTCCAGGAGGGCATAGGGGCAGTTGCCCAGGCACCCTGAGCAACCTGCCTATGCACGTCACTGATTTGTTTGATGTTGTTTCTGGCTACGTATATATATATAATAGAAGGATTTAAAAGGTCTGGAAACAGGCTCTTACTTTCTGAAATTGCTTTTATGTCCACAGGGCTCCTTGGTGTCTCGGGAGGCCAGCTTTAAAGAAAAGGTGCGTTCCTCTATTTTTGGATTCATAATAATGATAATAATAATAGTATTAAAATGTTATCATCATTCAAAAGAAACACTAAATCAACCTTTTTTGCTACTATATATATGCCATTTATTATTATTGTCACCTGCTCTGGCATTTTTTGTGTAAACGAAATTTGCAGCTTTGCATTCAAAAGCAAAAAAAAAAAAAAAGAGTGTGCTGCCTCTAGTGGCCACTGTGATTTCAAGTACTATGTGACATTACACAGGACGGCCCTGATTACAGCTACATGTCTGTAATCAGAAACCCTTTAGTCTGGTTAACACCTGACCATATCACAAGTGAGATATGGGTCTGGAAACTCGCTTCGAAAAATCCCGTAGCGGAGGTGTGGTTAGCGATTGCCAACGGCCGTTTATTGGGCGTTATGAATGTCTATCATTGAGCGTATACGTAAGTCCACAGCCAATCATGTCAGTTGTCAGTTCAAACTACAAGCTTCCGTTTGTCATGTAGTACGCGTCACCGTCTTGCCACACCTCCCCCGCTCTCTGATTGGGGCCCTAAATCTGGGACTCTCGCTTGGATGAGTTTCCAGGCCGCCTTCCAGTTCGAAACGAACGGAAGCGGCCTGGGAATTCCCAGGCTAGAAACCCTTGGCTTCAGCGGCAGAATTTGAAGTGTGGAAACCTGTTACCCCCAATTTACTCCAAAGCGTAAGAGTGCGTAAGTGCAGCAGCACAGCACAAGAGCAGCACACGCGCAGGTATCGCTTTCCATTTTAACTGATCGGACAATTTTTTACAAGCAGTGTCATACGTATGTCCAATGGCCGTCATTACGCTATGCGCCACTCAAATTAGGTTGGAATTCTAATGTTTCAGCATTTCCAGACTTTTTAGCAGGGACAAGACAAAAAAGAAGCACGTGGTGTCAAAAACTTCCGATGCCCTTTCAAAATACGTTCTTAAAACCACTACAGTCGTGTAAACACCGTGCGTCACATCAGGAATATAAAACACTTCACAACATCAGACAGCAACTTTACAAGAACTACTTCTGAGGGAAAAGGCGTATGGTGCAGACAACCAAAGTGAATTGGTGAGTAGCTTCATTAATGCAGCACTGCAGACAGAGACGGGCTGGGACCAAAAAAACAGCCCTGGACTTTTACCACACAAAGAGGCCTACCATGAATAAGATGAATCATTTTAATAAATCAATAATGAAATAATTGAAGAAAACACACAAAGATTAACCAATTCTGATTGTTTATTAACAAAAACACCAAAATCACTTTTTTCAAAGTGACTTAGCTTTTTTGTCTTTAAAGGTCCCATGGCATGAAATTTTCACTTTCTCAGGTTTTTGAACGTTAATGTGAGCTCCCCTACCCTGTTTAGGTCCCCCCCCCCATGGTTAAAAGTTGCGAAATGTCTAAACTGAGCATTTGCGGTCCTTTTCTGCGTTAGAAAAAAACACAGCTCAAACGGGCGATTCTCAACAAGGCACCTTATTGACGTCAGCTCGAAAAATGCAGCTCCACCCCCGTCTGTGTCTACTCAGCATCTCTGTAAATCACGCCCAGAGAGTTTGGACCGGGAATGCGCTAGGCAATGCGAAATGCGTTTTTTTATTTGCCTGGAGGCACGTCCGAGTGTTTCTAGGCTCAGAAGTCCTTTATCTGAGCCTCTGGACCTTTGAACAGCAGTGGTTTAATTTTATTTTCTGTGGAAATGTGTTTATTTTTCAATGGAACGCTTCTCATCTCTTCTCCGCGCAAAAACGCGGAAATGAATCAGAGCGGACAGCTGAGAGCGGAGAGCGGAGAGTTTGGCTACGCCCCCACCCTCTACTATAGGCCATCTCTTTTCTCCTCATTTGCATTCAAGCATAATGGCCTGTTCAGAGAGAGAAAAATTACTCTTTCTCATCTTATCTCTGTTTCTCATGCACTGAGTGTTGATTTTGAAGAAGGATTCATTTACAGTATTAGGGAACCATTAAGGAGCCATAGAAAAGCATCAAGAAGTACCATGTCATGGGATCTTTAACAAAAACACCCAAATCACTTTTTTCAAAGTGACTTAGCTTTTTTGTCTTTAACCTGTTCCTATCCACTTTTCTCCTTACATTTTTTGTTCGACGTCTTTGACAAGTAACCCCCTCTTCTTTATCACCTTTTAGGCCTATACTATTTATGCTTGTCAAATGGGCAAATTATCATATTAGCGCCTACGTTACGTTAGTTAGTAGTAGTTATTAGTTAGTGACAACTAATGCTCCTGGTGTAAATTCTGGGTTAGACCAATCACACTGTTCCTTATGCCTCCAGACCCCGCCCCCTTCTTCTCTCACTCTCACCTTTTGTCCTCCAGGTACTGCCAGTAGGGAAGGGACAAGATCTCAAGACCAAATTCCCACAAGTTTGTGCACACATGAGAAAAATTTTGTCTTGTGAGATTTATTTTCCCATTAAGCAGTGCTACAATGACAGCAAAAATATTAAATAAAGTACGTGAAAAGTCCCTCAGTCGTCCAGGTAGAATCCATGATCAAAGGAGAAGTTCAATTTGTCAACTGGACAAAGTTTGTTTGGTTGAAAACGGCCAGCCATCCGAGAGGCTTGCCAGCTCTGGTTATTGTACTGGTTAGACCCTGCTTATATCTACCTGCCGGGAGGCGCGTCCTCCAATGACAAAAGCTCTGAAAACGATCCCCCCTAATTTGAAAAACAAAGAGACAGATTAGGGGGGATCGTTTTCAGAGCTTTTGTCATTGGAGGACGCGCCTCCCGGCAGCTAGATATAAGCAGGGTCTAACCAGTACAATAACCAGAGCTGACGAAGCCTCTCGGATGAGCGGCGAAACGTTTTCAACCAAACAAACTTTGTCCAGTTGACAAATTGAACTTCTCCTTTGATCATTAAATAAAGTAAATTAAAAATGGTGAGGCCAAAATTGAGAGCTGGATCATACAATTGTTGTTTTATAAATAATGTCAAAATGCAATCCAATCGACCCAATCTCGTGTCTCGTCTTGTGGTAAATGATCTGATCCCAACCCTACTGCCCAGTTTAGCAGCTCTATTTGAAAAGTGTGAATTTATGGTACTGAGGAGGGAGAGGGAGATTTATGGATGTAGTGAAAAACAACATTGGCAAAATAAACGGTGTGGGAGCAGAGGATGCAGAGGAGGTGGAGAGAGAGAAGCAAAATTATAAATAAATTATATGAAATTAGACTGAAATAATAAGCATTTTTTTGTTTGTTTGTTTGTTTGTTTTTTTCTGAGATGTAGAAATTGGTGTTATAAAAACCTGAGCTTTTGTGGTCTCTGACCCAGATTCAAAATGGAGGATTTCAAAACTGCTCCAGAAACATTTGATCTTAGTGTCTTCATGAAAAAAATATTATTTGAAGAAAGCACTTATTATGTTATATAACTGCAAAGCAAAATTATTAAAATAGTAAACATATTAGAGATGATACTTTTTACCAGTGCGCCAGCTTTGCCTCCATGGAGATGTTTTTTCTTTATCTAGAATGTTCCACAGTACTGTCATAATCAAATATAAGAAGAAATTACGACAGTACTCAGGGCCGTTAATCCCAGGAAGGCTACAGGCCCGGATGGTGTACCAGGGAAAGTGCTCAAGGCATGTGCTGACCAGCTAGCACAGGTCTTCACTGACATTTTCAATCTGTCACTGAAGCAAGCCATCATCCCTGCCTGCTTAAAATCTGCCACCATCATCCCGGTCCCCAAAAAATCCCCTGCAGCCAGCCTTAATGACTTCCGTCCTGTCGCACTCACCCCAGTCATCACCAAGTGCTTTGAGAAACTGGTCCTGAGTCACATCAAAGCCTGTCTCCCCCCTACCCTGGACCCACATCAGTGTGCATACCGATCAAACAGATCCACAGAAGACGCAATAGCCATCGCCCTCTTGCCTGGAAGAATCCATGACTCATCGCTGTACCAGCGGCGAATCTGGTAATGCTTGGTCCAGAATGCGCTGCTGTTGCGCGTAGACAGACAGCTAAGTGAATCAATCAGAGAACAGTTAACGGACAGTGACGTGAACCAAGCCGGTAGGAAGCAATGCAGAAACATATTTTTTGAAAAGAAAGGCCTCTAGAGCTGTCAGCTGCTGTGGTTTTAAGGAATCGATGTGTTTTAGGTCATTTAAGACCAATTTTACAGCTGAATGGAAGGGACGTTCAGTTCTCCGATGCGCCATCTTGATTCAAAACTGAGGAGGAACTTTCGCTGCCTAAGAGTGACGTTGCGGGCAAAGGCGGGTGCACTGACGTCACCATCTTTGAACGAATCAGAATCGCGGAGTCCGTTGTTAACCGGGGGAGCGAGGGTGTCCAAATGGTATCTCGCTGTATAGCAAATACAGAGAGATATCATTTGGCTGGCCAGGTAAATCGCCCTCCACTCTGCGCTGAGCCACCTGGAGAAACAAGGGAGCTACGTCAGGCGCTCTTCATTGACTATAGCTCAGCCTGCAACAGAATAATACCGGACATTCTGATCCTGGGGATCCCACCATCTACCTGCTCGTGGATTAAGGACTTTTTAATAAACCGACCCCAGCAGGTGAAACTGGGCCAGCACCTCTCATCCATCGCCCCCCAGGGCTGTGTGCTGAGCCCACTTCTCTACTCGCTCTACATGTATGACTGCAGCCCCACCCACACAGAAAACATCATTGTCAAATTTGCTGATGACACGACGGTGGTGGGGATGATAACAGGGGGGAATGAGGAGGCCTACAGGGATGAGGTCCTAAAACTTGGGGAGTGGTGCGCAACCAACAACCTGGCACTAAACATCTCCAAGACAAAGGAGCTCATCCTGGACTTCCGGCGGAATAGATCTGCCCCTGCCCCCCTGTACATCAACGGAGAACGTGTGGAGCGAGTGGAGACCTTCAAATTCCTGGGTGTTCACATCTCTGCAGATCTCTCCTGGTCGGTCAACACCTTAGCTCTGGTAAAGAAGGCCCAGCAGCGGCTACACTTCCTGAGGGTGCTCAGGAAGGAGAAACTAAACACAAGCCTGCAGGTGACCTTCTACCGTTCCACCATAGAGAGCCTGCTGACCTACGCTGTGTCAGTGTGGCACTCCAGCTGCACGGAGGCCGACAGGAAGAGACTGCAGAAGGTGACAAACACAGCACAAAAAAATCATTGGCTGCCCTTTGCTGCCCATATCCTCCATCTATAACTCCCGCTGTCTCAGCAGAGCCCGGAACATTCTGAAGGACAATACCCACCCTGGCTTCCACCTCTTCAACCTGTTGCCCTCTGGCAGGCGCTACAGGTCCATATCAGCCAGGACAAATAGACTCAGGGACAGCTTCTTTCCCAAAGCTGTCACCATACTGAACTCCAATTTGCACTAAGAACTGCCATTTGCACTGACTTTTGGACTATCTCTACCACTACCTCTACCCGGTATGCTGTATGTGTATATGTGTCTTGTTTTTAGCAGAGTAGTTTTATAGTTTTTAGTGCTATTTATTCTTTTATACTTGTGCTGAGTGCACTTTGAAGGGGGCTTCAAATCTCATTGTACTGCGTATAATGACAAAGGCTTTCTATTCTATTCTATTCTATTCTAAATGAATGTTTTTGTGTTTTGCAGGTGAAAGAGTTGCCCACTTTTAAAGACACAGACTTTAAGAATAACCTACAGAAAATCTACATGGATGAAGACGAGAAGGAGAAACTTTTGGAGAAACTCAACAGAGACATCGAGGTGGGACTATGAAGTTTCATTTAAATTTTAATTAAAGGAAAAGTAACGTTTTTTTACAATCTGAGCCTTCTTTCGGCAATAAAACAAGTAGTTTTACTCACCCATAGCAGTTTGGTGTCATTTTGAGCAGTTTCGTAGAAGTTATGTTATAGCGTATCCGTTAACTTGAGTGCTCGGGGCATTACTTTGCAGTCTCCAAATAACACAAACTTTAGCACTCTGGACCTTTGAACAGCAGAGGTTTAATTTTATTTTCTGTGGAAATGTGTTTATTTTTCAATGGAACGCTTCTCATCTCTTCTCCGCGCAAAAACGCGGAAATGGATCAGAGGGCACAGCTGAGAGCTGAGAGCGGAGAGTTTGGCCATGCCCCCACCCTCTACTATAGGCCATCTCTGTCCTCCTCATTTGCATTCAAGCAACAACGCCCAGAATGGCCTGTTCAGAGAGAGAAAAATGACTCATCTTATTTCTCATCTTATCTCTGTTTCTCATGCACTGAGTGTTGATTTTGAAGAAGGATTCATTTACAGTATTAGGGAACCATTAAGGAGCCATATAAAAGCATCAAGAAGTACCATGTCATGGGATCTTTAAACAACCTTATTATAGGGCAATTCCCCTACCAAAAAAGTGACATAGTGCAGCTTTAATAATGACTGTTACCTCTTTTGTCTATAGTTCTTGATGCGTTTGAGGATCATGGATTACAGTCTGCTGTTGGGTATCCATGACGTTGAACGAGCAGAGAGAGAGGAGACAGAGGAGGACGAGGAGAGTGAGGAAGAGGAGGAAGAGGAAGAGCTGGTCCAGTACTCCAGCTCTCCAGAGGGAATCGCAGGATACATGAACTCATTCAAACCTCTGGGGCCCGGAGAGTTTGACCCTTATGTGGACGTGTACGCCATTCAGAGCGCTGTAGGTAAGACTGTGGGCCCCGTGTGAGACCGTTTCTGAGCCTTTACCAGGCACACGGAGATACAGGGAGGAATGAAGAGACCTAATCCAAGTGCTTTTAATGAAGAAAAAACTATTTCCAACATGAACAACAGGTAGAAAATCGTTGTGTTTCCATACCTGGCATAACTTTTCTGGTGGAGGGTCTACCACCTGCTTGTCTCTTTTGCCTAGAACACTTCCGGCTTTGGCATTAAACAGTTATTTCAAGATCATTTGTCTGTAATATAAACACAGTGGAACATTCTAGACAATGCAACTTGGAGCCAATCATTTGGTGGACCCTGTATAAGCCTGTATAAAGAAGTGGACAAAGGGAGTGTGACATCACCCAGAGTGTTCAGCGCCAGTCAAATGAAGCTCACAGAGGCTAGCAGTTATAGGAGTCAATTTATACCATACTTCCATATTATAGGAATAGGAATTCACTGATGGACAAAATCATGAAATAAAAACACCAGCATCATGTAGAGCGGGTTAATACAAACATTTTAAGACCAAAATGACAAGGCTCATAGTAGCAGTTACAGGAATTGGAGTGAATTGGAGAATCAATGGAGCCGGATGCTCACTTACTTGGTGGAAAGCAGCAGCCTAGCTATGTCCATATATATATATATATACTCAACAAAAATATAAACGCAACACTTTTGTTTTTGCTCCCATTTTTCCTGAGATGGACCAACATTCCACAGGCCACAATTGACAATCTGATAAACTCTATGCGAAGAAGATGTGTTGCACTGCATGAGGCAAATGCAGGGATGAAAGAGTTCCGTTTTTTAGCGGATCTCCGCTTTTTTTTCAGCCGCAGGGTAATTTTTTTTTTTTTTTTTAATATGATTGGCCACTTTCATCCCTGCAAATGATGGTCACATCAGATACTGACTGGTTCTAAGTCCCCAGACCCCCAATAAAGCAAAAAAAAAATGCACATTTCAGGGTGGCCTTTTATTGTGGGCAGTCTGGGGTGCACCTGTGCACTGGTCATGATGTCGGATCGGCATCTTGATGTGGCGCACCTGTGAGGTGGGGTGGATTGTCTCGGCGGGGCAGAGGTGCTCGTTGTCACACATTTGGACAGATTTGTGAACAATGTTTGAGAGAAATGGTAGTGTTGTGTATCTGGAGTGAATTTTGGATCTTTGGGTCCATCTCAGGAAAAATGGGAGCAAAAACAAAAGTGTATATATATATATATAACCAGTTTTGTCAAGGATCCACATAATGCCAGTGCGCACGTACTTGTTGGAAAGCGTATGTATATGTCCATTTACAAGGCTACACTATAGTTTTTTAGCCACTGTCCCTCCTGTGCCCGCTGTGTTCCAGACGCTCCTCAGAGGGAAGTGTACTTCATGGGTCTGATCGACGTTCTGACTCAGTACGACACAAAGAAGAAGGCCGCTCACGCTGCCAAGGCCGTCAAACACGGGGTAAGAGATCATACCACAGGGATATCTGCAGAATATATCATCTTTACACTGGTCTGAAAGGGAAGGCACAACAGGTAGCACTCAGTTACCTTTAGTCAAGCAACACTTTTACTTGAGTAATACATCAAGCATGTATGTATGTATGTAAGTCTACTAACGACAAAAGCTTTATGTTAAATCTTTTAAACAAACAAATGATGACTATAAATAACATGATGATGATTACATGATTACATAATCTAATGATAAGATGGCTCACACGTGGCCAGTACAAATGTAAAATGGTTGCTTTTTAGCTCATCTAAAAATATATATTCACACAGGGATATCCAGAGCACATCAGCTTTAGCCTGGTCTGAAAGGGAAAACATGCAGCGGTGGTCCTCACAAGTATCTTTTTTATCTAGATAACCTCTGCACTCTTACAAACAAGTTTTGGCTACTAAACTGAATAGGTTTAAAGTGATGTATTGTAAATGTAATAATCGTGTGTGTTTGTGTTGACAGGCAGCTGCTGAGATCTCCACTGTGAATCCAGAGCAATACGCCAAACGATTCAAAGACTTCATCACAACCATCTTTGCCTGAAAATCAAACTACAGACCTCCACCAGCTGTGCCTAAAGCCAAAAGTGACATTTTAATCAACAAATGACTGCAATATTGAACTGAATGTTCATTATTAAGACTAAGTCATATAGGATTGTCTGATTCCTGCAACCTTTGATACTTTAAAATTACAAATGTTACAGAAATCAGACTGCAGAACTGAAGTTTAGGGGAATATCTTGCCCATACATTGTCTACAAACCAATGATATCTTTTGTCTAAATTATAGTTTCAAACATATTTTTTTGAAAGTATGCAACTTAAATAAATTATAACTTGTTTTATTGTTTCACATAATGAGAGCACTACTTCTAACCCATTAACCTTGCACAGCAAAATTAATTTGTGCAATATTTGTCACAAACTCACAAGAATCCATCTTGGTATGACGGCTACCACTGGTACGACAGGGCCTGGGCCAACAGTGGGTTAGAGACTGGACCAATCACAGAGCAGCATTGTGGTTTGGGTGGAGCCAAAGGTGAAGCATCTAAACAAACAAAAGCCTGTCTCAATTCGCAGTGTGCACAGTTCGGAGTGTGGTTTTAACGGCGCATACGTCACTTCCGGCGCAACAACTGCTGTCCCATTTCGCCTTTGTCCCATGCACAGTTAAAATGTGGCCTGAAAACCGCAGTTGTTTCCATGGAAATTGGGGCGTGGACCAACTGCTTGTAGATGCACACTTCGCGCAGTCATATCCCAGCATGCACCGTGCGCTACTTCTTCTGTGGGAGAAAACGGAGTCAGCGGCTGCATCTGGTAGTTGCGCGACCTGTCCCATTTCGCCGACACCCATGCGGTCTGTGGACTACACGCAGGACTGTGCACTCCTGAGTACCCTTAAAACCAACGAACCATCGAACTGTGCACACTGCGGATTGAGACACAGCTTAAAATAGCCGTGCTGACAGATGTACTTCAGTCTATTTTAAAAGAAAAAGAAACTAATTATTTACATTATTATTTACAAGATTTGCAGAGAGACTTTTCTCTCACCTGGATTCAACCAGAGTTAGATTTTTTGGCCTGTCCTGCTGTTGTGACACGGCCAATCAGATTCAGAATGCAATTTGACATGAGCCAGAAGCCATGGCCAGCACTATATAAAATTATCTCCTTGACGCTTTAATTTATGATTATTTATTTATTGCCAAATCATATTTAAGTACATCTCTTCATGTCCCTCATCATTATTTAATTGTTTGAATCACTGCTTTGTTTTTTGTTGATAAAGTTTGGATGACATTTCTCAGCAGTGGTTTCTTGAATAGTTGTTTTGTATTCAGGGCTCGTAGCGTGTGCCTCAGAGCTCCGCCTCCTCTGAGCTCTCTGTGTTATTAAACCATTTATATCACAGTCAGTGGGATTAATGCTCCACTCCAGTGCATTTGTTTGGAATGGAAATCCTGTACAATATTAGTACAGAGGCTCGTGAAACAGCTTTAGAGTCAGTGATATTTGCTGCAGTAAAAAGGCCACATCAGCAGGAGTTTAAAGTGGAACTAGACATGAAATCAGCATTTTGTACTACTAAACTGTGCATATGGTGCTTTAGTATCATTATCTACCATTTTTAGTAATTCTTTGACAATTTATAGTGCAAATTGGGTAAATTTTAAGCTTTCTATTAAAAAGAACACCTAAATCTAAGTTTGTGCTGTTTCCCTGCACTTTCAAGAACTATGTGACATCACGTAGGACTGCTCTGATTACAGACAGGTGTTTCTGATACAAAGTGTGGATACCTGTTAAACCAAACACACTGTCCCAGCAGTTCCCCAGGTACACTATGTAACGTTTGTGGTGGGGGATCTGCTGCCTGCAAGTCTCCATGTACTCCATGTTGCTTTGTCTAGAATGTTCCTCTGTATGGCATTACGTATCTCGTACTTGGATACACAGTAGGGATGGGAATTGATCAGATTTTAACGATTCCGATTCCATTATCGATACTGCTTAACAATTCGATTCTTTATCGATTCTCTTATCGATTCTAATTTAGGGAAAAAAGGAAAACAAACTGATTAGCACCAAGATTAGCACTAGTCCTGGTTTAGTCTTGGTTTAGTCCTGGTTTAGTCTTGGTTTAGTCCTGGTTTAGTCCAGGTTTAGTCCTTGTTTAGTCCTGGTTTAGTCCTGGTTTAGTCCAGGTTTAGTCCTGGTTTAGTCCAGGTTTAGTCCTGGTCTAGTCCTGGTTTAGTCCAGGTTTAGTCCTGGTTTAGTCCAGGTTTAGTCCTGGTCTAGTCCTAGTTTAGTCCTGGTCTAGTCCTGGTCTAGTCCTGGTTTAGTCCTGGTCTAGTCCTGGTTTAGTCCTAGTTTAGTCCAGGTTTAGTCCTGGTCTAGTCCTAGTTTAGTCCTGGTTTAGTCCAGGTTTAGTCCAGGTTTAGTCCTGGTCTAGTCCTGGTCTAGTCCTAGTTTAGTCCTGGTTTAGTCCTGGTCTAGTCCTGCTTTAGTCCTGGTTTAGTCCAGGTTTAGTCCTGGTCTAGTCCTGCTTTAGTCCAGGTTTAGTCCAGGTTTAGTCCTGGTCTAGTCCTGGTCTAGTCCTAGTTTAGTCCTAGTTTAGTCCTGGTCTAGTCCTGGTCTAGTCCTAGTTTAGTCCAGGTTTAGTCCTGGTCTAGTCCTAGTTTAGTCCTGGTTTAGTCCAGGTTTAGTCCTGGTCTAGTCCTAGTTTAGTCCTGGTTTAGTCCTGGTTTAGTCCTGGTCTAGTCCTGGTTTAGTCCAGGTTTAGTCCTGGTTTAGTCCAGGTTTAGTCCTGGTCTAGTCCTAGTTTAGTCCTGGTCTAGTCCTGGTTTAGTCCTAGTTTAGTCCAGGTTTAGTCCTGGTCTAGTCCTAGTTTAGTCCTGGTTTAGTCCAGGTTTAGTCCAGGTTTAGTCCTGGTCTAGTCCTGGTCTAGTCCTAGTTTAGTCCTGGTTTAGTCCTGGTTTAGTCCTGGTCTAGTCCTGGTCTAGTCCTGGTTTAGTCCAGGTTTAGTCCTGGTTTAGTCCAGGTTTAGTCCTGGTCTAGTCCTAGTTTAGTCCTGGTCTAGTCCTGGTCTAGTCCTGGTTTAGTCCTAGTTTAGTCCAGGTTTAGTCCTGGTCTAGTCCTAGTTTAGTCCTGGTTTAGTCCTGGTCTAGTCCTGGTCTAGTCCTGCTTTAGTTCTGTTTTAGTCCTGGTTTAGTCCTGGTTTAGTCCTGGTCTAGTCCTGGTGTAGTCCTGGTTTAGTCCTGGTTTTGTCCAGGTTTAGTCCTGGTCTAGTCCTGGTCTAGTCCTGGTTTAGTCCTAGTTTAGTCCAGGTTTAGTCCTAGTTTAGTCCTGGTTTAGTCCAGGTTTAGTCCAGGTTTAGTCCTGGTCTAGTCCTAGTTTAGTCCTAGTTTAGTCCTGGTTTAGTCCTGGTTTAGTCCTGGTCTAGTCCTGGTCTAGTCCTAGTTTAGTCCTGGTTTAGTCCTGGTCTAGTCCTGGTCTAGTCCTGCTTTAGTTCTGTTTTAGTCCTGGTTTAGTCCTGGTTTAGTCCAGGTCTAGTCCTAGTTTAGTCCTAGTTTAGTCCTGGTTTAGTCCTGGTTTAGTCCTGGTTTAGTCCTGGTCTAGTCCTGGTTTAGTCCTAGTTTAGTCCTGGTCTAGTTCTGGTTTAGTCCTGGTTTAGTCCTGGTCTAGTCCTGGTTTAGTCCTAGTTTAGTCCTGGTCTAGTCCTGGTTTAGTCCAGGTTTAGTCCTGGTCTAGTCCTGGTCTAGTCCTGCTTTAGTTCTGTTTTAGTCCTTGTTTAGTCCTGGTGTTGACACAAGCCGCTGCTTTCACCTAATATCTCCATTTGATGTCTATGTGCCTTTAAGGGTTCTGCTGGTGCCGCACTTTTAGGAGCTCCGGATAAACAGACGTCCCGACATGAACCTGTCCCGAACGTCTCCCGAACGTGTCATGTGTCTAAGTGGAAGTTAAAAGTCCATTTTCACAAATGTTCTTCTCGTCGTGCCTATCAGTGAAGCGGCGAAGCATGTAGCGGCGTTACGCACGTACGTAATTCGTGCTGTCTGGAATCGATAGATAAACTGCTAATCGATTCCGTGGAATCGAAACACACGGAACCGGTTCTCAACAGGAGCCGGTTCTCGATTCCCATCCCCTAATACACAGGCGTCTATACTGCTACTGCATTCCTTCAAAAACATGCATTCCTACTGAGGGGGATCGCCTCTCCACAGTTCTGACCTGTAACTTGGCCTGTTGCTGTCCTCTGCTTATGTCTATGGAGATTATGTTAATGCCGTACTGTGGAATATTGGAAAAGCAAAACATATAGGCTATGTTTAAATAAAAATTATATTTTGGCCTATATCTGAAACTTAACAGTTTTAAGCACATTTTAGAGTTTTAAACACATTATTTCATATTTTCATGTCTTAAAGGAAAAGTAACGTTTTATTTACAATCTGAGCCTTATTTCGAAAATAAAACAAGTTGTTTTACTCACCCATAGCACTTTGGTGTCATATGGAGCACTTCCAGAGATGTTTTAGATTTGCGTTAGCCTAGCGCAACTTCTAGCCATAGCTCGGGGCATATAATATATTCCCCAAGCATGTAATATGCCCCGTGCGGGCTCCAAATAACACAAACTTTAGCACTTTTCAAATCATAGAAGCCCGATGACTTAGTCTACGATTTCGTTTGAAGCAAAAGTGGCCTGTAATCTGAGATTTATCCATAGTTTACAGCTTTGCGTTTCATGTTTGGGTCCCGGGAGCTGAGAGCACAGTCCGCACATGTGCACTGGCCTCCTCATCTAAATCTCGGATTAGAGGCCACTTTTGACCACACGAAATCGTAGACTAAGACATCGGGCTTCTATGATTTGAAAAGTGCTAAAGTTTGTGCTATTTGGAGCCCGCACGGGGCATATTACATGCTTGGGGAATATATTATATGCCCCGAGCTATGGCTAGAAGTTGCGCTAGGCTAACCGCAAATCTAAAACATCTCTGGAAGTGCTCCATATGACACCAAAGTGCTATGGGTGAGTAAAACAACTTGTTTTATTACCGAAATAAGGCTCAGATTGTAAAAAACGTTACTTTTCCTTTAATATTTTCTCCCATTGATTATATGGACTTCAGAGTGATGAAAAATGTGCTCCATTTGTTTTCATAGTAATTAATTCAAAAAATAATATTCTATAAATATGAATGCTGAACAGAAGGATGCAATCTATGAATAAGGCCATGGCTAACTACAATTTTACAACTACATTTTTATTTATTTTTTTTGTATAAGGAAGGGCATCTGGCTTAAAACATCCAAATCATTAGACTGAGGGATTATACAGATATAAGGCCACATGGGAATAGAAAAGAAAGTATTGTGATTTAATGGTGAAAATCACATTCTATTGTCTAAAGAAAGTGTTTTTTATTGTCATCGTGCTATCAGAATCAGTATTGAGTCTTTTCCTTAGTATCAAGTAAGATTTTATCGTGACAACACTAATGTCTGTATATAATAAGCTGTGGAGACGAGCCCAGATAATGTAAGTGTGTGTAGTCTTTGCTCATTTACTTCATAATTAGTCCTCCTCCCTTTTGAAAGTTCCTGTTTGAGCTGAAACGTGCCTCTGTGCTTCTGAGCTCAGAGACAGTGGGACTGGAGAAAAGTAGGTCATCAAAAAGAGGCGTCTCAAAGTCTAATGATGTCTGCGGAAAACTGGAGCAGCGCACCTGGACACGAGCAACATGGACGCTTTATGAGGCACACCTGCTCTACTGCACTCTGTAACCTCTCCGGTGAGGGGTCAGTCACCTGCGTGTCTCCATGGAGATGTAATTGCTTTGTTTGGAATGTAAAGAATGGCGTTAAATAGGCCTATGCTGTGCCTACATGACAAGCAGGAGACACCATTAAGTAAAGTTACAAGTCAGATCAAGTCAGATGGTGGAGAGGTGGCCCAGCACACTTTGTCAAGTCATATACTGTACATGTGCACAATTTAAAGATGCAATATGTACATTTTCTGATGAAGACTTAGCCATCTGCTTGTCTCCATGGAGATGTAATTATAGAATGGCATTAAATAAGGCTATAGCTATATGACAAGCAAGAGATACCACTAGGTTACACCAATCAGATCTGTGGAGAGGCAGCTTATTATAACAATTATGTAACTTTTCCGTTATGTGCTTGTCCCCATGGAGATGTTATTGCTATGCCTGGAATGTTCTATGGTACAGGATTAAACATATCTATATATATGGAGCCAAGTACAGACAGCACTAGGTCAAGGTACATGTCAGCTCTGTGGAGACCCCGCTCACAGTGAGAATGCATGTACAGGTGCACAATATAAATGTGTGCTGCCCACTGCTCCTAATATATATATGTATATATGTAGGATGGGTTGAAATGCAGAGAGGAATTTCTCCAGTGTGAGATCAATAAAGTTCACTTCTTCTTCTTCTTAAAGGTGCACTATTTAGAGGTAAAGTAACGTTTTTTTTTTACAATCTGAGCCTTCTTTCGGCAATAAAACAAGTAGTTTTACTCACCCATAGCACTTTGGTGTCAATTGGAGCAGTTTTGTAGAACTTATGTTGTAGCCGTTCTGTTTTACTAATGATCCCGTATCCGTTAGCGTGAGTGCTCGGGGCATTACTTTGCGGTGTCCAAATAACACAAACTTTAGCACTTTTCAAATCACAGAAGATCGCTGTGTCAGCGTAGATTTTTAGTAGATTCTAAAATGGCCTGAAACCCGATATCGCAACAGAAAAGTAAAGTTCAGAGCAGTGTTAGCTTCTTTTGGACTAGCGGTGTTTACAAAACAGCTGAGTTCACGCATGCGCACTGTCCTCTCTGATGACGTCATCAAATGAAACTATAGCTGCATATCGGGTTTCAGGCCGTTTTGGAATCCACTAAAAGTCTACGCTGACACAGCAATCTTCTGTGATTTGAAAAGTGCTAAAGTTTGTGTTATTTGGAGACCGCAAAGTAATGCCCCGAGCACTCACGCTAACGGATACGGGATCATTAGTAGAACAGAACGGCTACAACATAACTTCTACGATACTGCTCCAATTGACACCAAAGTGCTATGGGTGAGTAAAACTACTTGTTTTATTGCCGAAAGAATACTCAGATTGTAAAAAAAAACGTTACTTTTCCTTTAACTTTTCTGGTAGCGTGTCACTTCTTGTCTGTTATTGCTTTGCCTGGAGTGTTCCACAGTATGGCATTAAAAACTACTTACCTTGCATTTATTGAATATTGTGGTAAGTGGGGTTGCCTCTCCACAGATCTGACCTATAATACATACAGTATGCTGCGGCCTAAATCCATGTATCTCTTATATAACTCTCTAGTCCTATATGGTCTCTCCCAAAAAACTATTCATAAGCTACAACTTCTGCAAAACTCTGCTGCCCGGATCATCAGCAGGACTCCCTCTATTCACCACATCACCCCAGTCCTGGAGCAGCTTCACTGGCTCCCCATCCACTATCGTATTCAGTTCAAAATCCTACTCCTCACATTCAAGTCCATCCATAACCTGGCTCCTACTTATCTCACAGAACTCCTTCATGTCACCGCACACACCCGCTCACTCAGGTCCTCCTCCTCCATCCACCTCACAGTCCCTCCCGCTCGTCTCAGCACCATGGGGAGCAGGGCCTTCAGCCACTCTGCTCCCCATCTATGGAACTCACTCCCCCCAGACCTCCGGAACGTTCAATCATTACCAATTTTTAAATCCAGACTCAAGACCCATCTTTTCAAAATAGATTACTCCACTTAATCATTTTCCCCTGCTGACTGTTTCATTTTACTTGTATTGCTTTGTCCATTCTCTTAGTTGTATTTTGTATATACTGCCTGTTTTTAACTGTTTTTAATTGTCTTTAATTGATTGTCTTTGTGCGGTGTCCTTGAGTGTCTAGAAAGGCGCCTTGAAATAAAATGCATTATTATTATTATTATTATTATTATTATTATTATTATTATTATTATTATTATTATAGAGATATGGAATGGATAGGGAAACATACAAACTACCACCCTACAATAATGTGCCTCATTAATGGAGCCGAGCGCTATCGACACACTCATGAGCTGTTTACTATTTCCAAAGTCCTGAAATGTAATCATCTGGTAGATTTCAACATTTCTCATTTTATGTATGAAGTAAAAAACCTGATTGAAACCTGATGGTGGTGACAGTAGCTCAGTTGGTAGAGCGTTTGTCCACTGATTAATGAATGCCCTAGTGTCTCCATACACTGTGTGTGTGTGTGTGTGTGTGTGTGTGTGTGTGTGTGTGTGAGTGTGTGTGTGAGTGGTTCCTTGATGTAAAGAGCTTTGAGGCAGAAAAGCACTGTATAAAAAATGTGACTATTTGACCATTTCCTATTTCAGACTGTGTCTAGACCTTGTTCCAAATAAAACACTCCGTATGAGCTCAGAGGCTCATTTACATATGTTCACTAAACCTAACACTTGAACAAATATTAAAATGAGAAGTCTGTCAGTCCAAGGGGTGAATGTGTGTAACAGTTCAGATGATTATTTAAAGGAAAAGTAACGTTTTTTGTTTTTTTTTACAATTTGAGCCTTATTTCGGTAATAAAACAAGTTGTTTTACTCACCCATAGCACTTTGGTGTCATATGGAGCACTTCCAGAGATGTTTTAGATTTGCGGTTAGCCTAGCGCGACTTCTAGCTCGGGGCATATAATATATTCCCCAAGCATGTAATATGCCCCGTGCGGGCTCCAAATAGCACAGACTTTAGCACTTTTCAAATCATAGAAGCCCGATGTCTTAATCTACGATTTCGTTTGAAGCAAAAGTGGCCTGTAATCTGAGATTTATCCATAGTTTACAGCTTTGCGTTTCATGTTTGGGTCCCGGGAGCTGAGAGCACAGTCCGCACATGCGCACTGGCCTCCTCATCTACTCGAAACTATGGCTAAATCTCGGATTACAGGCCACTTTTGACCACACGAAATCGTAGGCTAAGGCTTCTATGATTTGAAAAGTGCTAAAGTTTGTGTTATTTGGAGACCGCAAAGTAATGCCCCGAGAACTCACATGATGGAGATCGCAAATCTAAAACATCTCTGGAAGTGCTCCATATGACACCAAAGTGCTATGGGTGAGTAAAACAACTTGTTTTATTACCGAAATAAGGCTCAGATTGTAAAAAACGTTACTTTTCCTTTAAAGTCCTGTATTTTATTGTTTCTGTTTGAAAGAATGTTTAAAGTCATAAACTCTTATTTAGCAGAAAAGCTGTAAACAAGTTGCATTTGCTGCGTGTGTATTATTCTTGTTTCTGTGTATTATTTCTTGTCTTTGTTGTTGTTCTTCTTACTGGAGATGTTTTACCAGTCTGTGGAGGCCAGTACCCTGGACTTCCCTGTGGTCTGCTGGGGGAGCAGCACCAGTAAAAGGGACACTGGACGGATTGACAAACTGATCCGTAAAGCTGTTCACGTGATTGGCTGTGAGCTGGAGACGTTGGTCACAGGAGGACACTGACCAAACTGCTCTCCATCATGGACACTCCTGCTCACCCACTGCACCAGACACTCAAACAGTGAGAGATACAGGACTACATTCATACTATGATACTCCCTACAACTGTACGACTAACCTTTATTTAAAGGTCCCATGGCATGAAATTTTCACTTTCTGAGGTTTTTGAACGTTAATGTGAGCTCCCCTACTCTGTTGCGAAATGTCTAAACTGAGCATTGGCGATCCTTTTCTGCGTTAGAAAAAATCAGAGCTCAAACGGGCAATTTTGAACAAGGAAACTTATTGACGTCAGATCGAAAAAAGAAATGCAAATGCAGTTCCACCCCCGTCTGTCTGTACTCAGCCTCTCTGTAAATCAAGCGCAGAGAGTTTGGACCGCGAATGCGCTAGGCAATGCGAAATGCGTTTTTTTATTTGCCTGGAGGCACGTCCGAGTGTTTCTAGGCTCGGAAGTCCTTTATCTGAGCCTCTGGACCTTTGAACAGCAGTGGTTTAATTTTATTTTCTGTGGAAATGTGTTTATTTTTCAATGGAACGCTTCAAATCTTTCCCCCCGTGCAAAAACACGGAAATGGATCAGAGCGCGCACAGCTGAGAGCTGAGAGCGGAGAGTTTGGCCACGCCCCCACCCTCTACTATAGGCCATCTCTGTCCTCCTCATTTGCATTCAAGCAACAACGCCCATTATGGAGTGTTCAGAGAGAGAAAAATTACTCTTTCTCATCTTATCTCTGTTTCTCATGCACTGAGTGTTGATTTTGAAGAAGGATTCATTTACAGTATTAGGGAACCATTATGGAGCCATATAAAAGCATCAAGAAGTACCATGTCATGGGATCTTTAACAAATAATACTCCCTACAACTGTACAGAAACTCACCCTTATGCAACATATAATACTCCCTACAGCTGTAAATGTATTATAATGTTAAATTGCCCAGTGAGCACAAATGTAGTAATATGAAAAGGATAGGCAAAATAAGATAAGCTTCTACTTATGCCTGTTCAGTCCTGTATTTGATTTTTTTTTTTTTTTCTGAGTGAGACAACCTGTTTTAATGTTGTTGACCGAAAAAAATTAACTAACAATCTAAGGTAATAATGGACAAAAACAGTGAGACAGTATTTGGGCAGTATCTTGTATTGATAATGAATGCTCTATGGGTCATTGCATGAGTAAAAAAATACAAATGAGTTTACGTCACAAATAAACACAAATACGAACATTACTGCATGAAAACCGCATGTTTGGATCGTTGTCGGGCATCTTTCAGTACAACACGTTATCTTCACCATTCAAGGCCCATCCTAAAATCAACAAATGTAAGAAAACTGCATCAGACATTCACAGGAGAGTTACAGCGTCGAGTACATTCAGTCTAAATCAAGGCATATACACGAGTCGAACACTGCACTGACACGGCCCGGCAGCAGGGGGGCGCTAGAGCAGTGATTCCAAACTGAGCTTTAAAGCGGGACTAAACACCTAACTCCGCCCATAACCACATTTCAAATAGAGCTGCAAAAGTGGACACAACTCGGAGAACTAAAGGGAAACGTGGAGGTATCAATACTTTGCAGTTGTCATATACAGTACATTCCCTGGGGTGTGATGCTAACTGTAGGCACTACTCTGTCTAAGGCTTTACTAAACTTTTATCTGAGCTTTTATTTAACAGAATTTGACTAGAAAAAAATGACTTAGGTGAGATGAGCTGATTTGTGCTGTTAAAGGAAAAGTAATGTTTTTTTTTTTACAATCTGAGCCTTCTATCAGCAATAAAACAAGTAGTTTTACTCACCCATAGCAGTTTGGTGTCAATTGGAGCAGTTTCGTAGAAGTTATGTTGAGCCGTTCTGTTCTACTAATGATCCCGTATCCGTTAGCGTGAGTGCTCGGGGCATTACTTTGCGCTCTCCAAATAACACAAACTTTAGCACTTTTCAAATCACAGAAGATCGCTGTGTCAGCGTAGACTTTTAGTAGATTCCAAAACGGCCTGAAACCCGATATCGCAACAGGAAAAGTAAAGTTCAGAGCGGTGTTAGCTTCTTTTGGACTAGCTGTGTTTACAAAACAGCTGAGTTCACACATGCGCACTGTCCTCTCTGATGACGTCATCAAATGAAACTATAGCTGGATATCGGGTTTCAGGCCATTTTGGAATCCACTAAAAGTCTACCCTGACACAGCGATCTTCTGTGATTTGAAAAGTGCTAAAGTTTGTGTTATTTGGAGACCGCAAAGTAATGCCCCGAGCACTCACGCTAACGGATACGGGATCATTAGTAGAACAGAACGGCTACAACATAACTTCTACGAAACTGCTCCAATTGACACCAAACTGCTATGGGTGAGTAAAACTACTTGTTTTATTGCCGAAAGAAGGCTCAGATTGTAAAAAAAACGTTACTTTTCCTTTAAACAAGTCCCTCTCAAATAAAATTACAGTCACAAGCCAACAGTTTTCCAGCGAGTCAGGACCATAAACGCTCGTATTGAACACGGGCTCCTGAAGCCAGGTGTAATCAGAAACACTTGGCTGTAAACAGAGCAGTCTTTTGTAATGTCACATAGTACGTGAAACTGCAGTGGCCACTAAAGGCAGCACACACTCAGGTTTTGACTGTTTGACTAGAAAGCTGCAAACTGACTTGAAAAACAATAGAACAACAATAAAACACCATAGCGTTCAGGCGTGAAAAGGTTGGTTTAGCCCCACATTAAAATATTCATTGTGAAAAATAGATCCAAATATTGTTAATTTATCTGACAGGTTGGGAATCACAGCTCTAGGGCACGAGCTGGACTGCACTGTGGAGATTTGACACTGGACATTAAGATGGAGGGCAGACTATACATGAAAGCAGTAGTGGTTCTTAACGGGCCCGGTCTACACTTGCGTAAAAGGGTGCATTACAACCTCAGTTAAACATGTTTGCACCTCATTTCAGGCCCTAAAATAATGCCACTTAAAGGAAAAGTAACGTTTTTTTTTACAATCTGAGCCTTCTTTCGGCAATAAAACAAGTAGTTTTACTCATTCATAGCACTTTGGTGTCAATTGGAGCAGTTTTGTAGAAGTTATGTTGAGCCGTTCTGTTCTGCTAACGCCGTTAGCCTAGCGCGACTTATAGCCATAGCTCGGGGCATTCCCCGAGCATGTAATATGCGACGTGCGGGCTCCAAATAACACAAACTTTCGCACTTTTCAAATCACAGAAGATCGCTGTGTCAGGGTAGACTTTTAGTAGATTCCAAAACGGCCTGAAACCCGATATCGCAACAGAAAAGTAAAGTTCAGAGCGGTGTTAGCTTCTTTCGGACTAGCGGTGTTTACAAAACAGCGAGGCCAGTGCGCATGTGCGGACTGTGCTCTCAGCTCCCGGGACCCAAACATGGAACGCAAAGCTGTAAACTATAGCTGCATATCGGGGTTCAGGCTGTTTTGGAATCCACTAAAAGTCGTACGCTGACACAGCGATCTTCTGTGATTTGAAAAGTGCTAAAGTTTGTGTTATTTGGACCCGCACGGGGCATATTACATGCTCGGGGAATGCCCCGAGCTATGGCTATAAGTCGCGCTAGGCTAACGGCGTTAGCCTAACGCTAATCTAAAACTTCTTCAAAACTGCTCCAATTGACACCAAAGTGCTATGGGTGAGTAAAACAACTTGTTTTATTACCGAAATAAGGCTCAGATTGTAAAAAAACATTACTTTTCCTTTAAGGAAGCTTATTATGTTTGAAACTCCAAAGCACTCTCAGTCTGGCTGGTCTGAACCCAGGCCTGGTTCCAAATGAGCACAATAACATACAAAACAAATGATAAATGTACATTGCACCTAAGTATAGCTTATCTTCTGGGTAACTCTTAAAGCAGTTATAGTAATACATTCAGTGCTTTCTGTTTGTTATTGGAAGGTTAATTAGAACTTGTTCAGGAAAAATATCTACATTTACATACTTGATTTTTCTATTACGTTTATTACATTCTAGTTCTTGAGTAAACTATGATAATAATAATAATGTCTCACCACTGTAATGCTCTTTACAGGTTTGTGAAAGCTTTTCAAAGGCATTCATTTACTCCAAAGGTCAGTGTTTCCCAACCAGGGGTACAAGTACCCCTAGGGGTACACGAGCACACTGCAGGGGGTACTCGGCAGTGTCGCTGCCAGGCGCAGGGGGAGATTTTTTTGAATTTTAAAATTCTAATTTGAGTAAATTTGAGTTAAAGAAAAGAGAGAAAATGCCTGAGAATTACATTTTCAAATTAAGGAGATGAAATAAAATGATTTTCATTTAATAATCCGTTGTGTCACGTTCTACTTTTGGAGAATTATCAACACGTATGAGTGAGGGGTACTCGAGGTGTGACAAAAAGGCTCAGGGGGTACACAAGACAAAAAAGGTTGGGAAACACTGCCATAGGTGATGGTAGTAAGTTACGACTGCCCGAGGACTGCCAATCCACACCATCACCCCCTCTGACCACCAACACCAACACACACTAGGAAAGGTGGGTTAAGTGTCTTGCCAAATGACACAATGACAGAACTAACCTTTGAGTTGGTCTTTCTTTGCTTTAATCACTGAGCCTCTGTTGTACGATATATGAGAAAGTCTTTAGATTTTTGATCACTTATTAGTATTTGATGCGTGAAAAGTCCCTCAGTCGTCCATGATAAAAGGAGAAGTCATAACAGATGGGAAAAAAACATTAGGGCAGACGAGTCAGGGACAGAAGGGTGGAGACGGTCTGTAGTCTGAATAGAGATGCTAAATATTCTAATAACAAAAGGAACAAATGAGGGGATAGTTTCAGAGCTATTTCAGAGCAGTGAGCTTCTCAGGGCTAAATAGAGATGCTAAACGAGACGCCAGGGAAACAAAAGCATCGAGCAAATTAATTCCTTTTGGCCGAAATCTTTCTCTGGCGACGTTAGACTGGCTGCCACTGACAGAACAATGGCTGCGTCACCAGAAAAACGCTTTCCACCACTTATTTTAGTCTCTGGACTGTGGGGAGATGCCCAAGTTTGACCTGGGGGTGGCATATCCCTTTAAGTGTCTTGCCAAATGACACAATGACAGAACTAACCTTTGAGTTGGTCTTTCTTTGCTTTAATCACTGAGCCTCTGTTGTACGATATACAGTATGAGAAAGTCTTTAGATTTTTGATTACTTATTAGTATTTGAGTAAATTTATGTTCTATGCAAATGATGTGTGTGTGATCTTGGCAGCAGCGGTTACAGTAGTAAGTACTAATAGCAGTAGATGTAGCAGTTATAGATTTCTCTGGGTTCGTTCATTATAAACAGCACTACAGCAGCCTCGATATCACAAAATGGCACTTATCACAGTATTAGGAGTATTTCACATATGTTCGTTTTTCACTAGCTGCCCTCCATCTGAACACACCTGAACAGAGCGCTCCCCTGTGCAGTGCTGTCATCTCACAGTGTCACCAGCAAACATTTTCTGCTCAAAAGTCGGTTTGAAACTAAAACAGAAATGAAAATTCTTCAACATACATCCACTGTACAAATCATAGAATCGGTACCACTTTATAAAAACTATACTAAAATTATCATTAACAAAGCAGGAACAAGGACTTAAGTCATAATGAAGAAATAGTTTAGATTCAGGTTTTCTACTTTATTAAAGTTAAAACCAAACATTCTCCATGGAGACAGATGTTTAATGTCATACTGTGGAAAATTATAGCCAATTTCAGAGCAATAATAAACAATGTTTTTATTTGACTCTGTTGTAGGATAAAATTACATACTGTGGCTTTTAGTGACTGTGGTTAGGTGTTAGGATCATAGTATTCATTAAGTAGTTACTATGTGTTTGTTCTTGCTTTATTAAGGCTAATTAAGCTGTAGTAATTATACAGCGTCACCATATAATCTTCCATCTCTTTTTAAGCATCTCTGTACAGTTAAGTCTCTCCTACCATTAGACATAGTTATAGTATTTTATTAACACAATATTTTGCACTTGGACATTCATTTTCTATGGAGTTGATGAAACTAACAAAGTGATAAAGCTCAAGATACATGTGTGAAGCAAAGTCCCATGTAAAAAACAGTTCAAATACTGCATGACGAAACAAGAGCCGCTGGTTTACAGTGCAATACAATCCAGGCCAGTCTCTGGGCCCGGACCATGGACAGTTTTATACACATATGTTTTTAACTTGTGTTTATGAAGTGTCTCTGACCACGTTTAAGTAATAAAAAACATCACTACCACATAAATTAGTATCTGTGTTTTTCAGATACACAATTCAAAGGTGCATTATGTCACTTTTCTGGAGGGGGGGGGGGGTACACTTGTCTCTGTGACAATGTTTTTTGCTTTGGCTGGATTGTTCCACTGTATATTAAACATGTCTATGTGTTGTGTGTAGAGATCTGTGGTGAGGCAAGCGCAATCACTGTTAGAATATGTGTTTTTCAAGGTATATTTGTGATACAAAACAGGGCTCTCAAGTTTTGAGCGGGGTCGTGCATGAGACTGCGTAATTTCCAAGGAGGAGGGGGTTGCGAGTGAACATTTTTTCCCGAGGGCTTGAATTGCGTGTGAGCGTGTGAACGCGTCGAATTGTCTCTCTCAATGCGTGAGACTTGAGAGCCCTGCTGTAAATGTTTGTCTAAAGAGCAAACTTAAACTACAAAGCAACTAATGAGAGTTATATAAATGAAGTTATTACCTGATGGTTCTCAGTTTGTTTTATCATCACCGCAGTGTGCGCTTAGCAGCTGAAACTACACTCTACAGTCTGCCCAACAACAGAACAATCTATTTTCTGATTGGCTGGTTTTTTTCCGGGGAGAGGGACGGGGAGGAGGGGGAGAGTTTTCTTCGCTGAAAACGCGCGGTGCCTGCATAAACTGAGCCACACAGACCGATTTTCTGGGCACAAAAAAAAAATAAATAAATAAAAAAATCAGCGTGAGAAATGCCATGTGTGGCGTGTGAACACGTCGAATTGCGTGTGTCACACTCTCAATGCGTGAGACTTGAGAGCCCTGTACAAAAATACCTGTAGATGAGTAAATGCAATAAGTATAACTTTAATGCCATACTGTGGAATAATCTAAGACAGTGTTTCTCAAACAGTGGTCCTTTGGCAGCTCTTCAGTTTGGGGGTTTGCTTAATGTGGAGTTAATTTGTCGTCCTTTGCTTCTTTGCCTCTTGCTTAGAACTACAGTGGAAATGATGTAATCCACTTTTAGACCTGTGTGTTTTTCCTGCATCCAGGACCGTGTAAGAGGCTAGCTAAGGAGCTAGCTACGGACATTTGAGATGCTACAGGCTTTTTACACCATATGTGGCAGCAAGACCTTCCAGAGGAAATACTTTGAGGGAATGGCCCATTTCATCACCAACCACAACAACAGAGTAAGACTAAGAGTAAGATTGAGGCCTTTCCTGTTGTGTTCACCTGGCTCCCCCTGAACACTGCTGCGAGGCTGTGAGAAGAGTCACACAGAAGAACCACTTTTGGCTCTTCCTATTCTCAAGCTTTCCTGACACAGGATCTGCTGAAAGTACCTGAGCAGTCCTCCTGTTAAACTGGCCTTTGAATGAGACACTGAGATCTGAGAAATGCCTGGTTTAGCCCTAGATTAGACCATGAAAAGTTCTGTTAAAGGTCCCATGGCATGAAATTTTCACTTTCTGAGGTTTTTGAACGTTAATGTGAGCTCCCCTACCCTGTTTAGGCCCCCCCCCATGGTTAAAAGTTGCAAAATGTCTAAACTGAGCATTTGCGATCCTTTTCTGCGTTACAAAAAATCGGAGCTCAAACGGGCGATTTTGAACAAGGCACCTTATTGACGTCAGATCGAAAAAAGAAATGCAAATGCAGTTCCACCCCCGTCTGTCTGTACTCAGCGTCTCTGTAAATCACGCCCAGAGAGTTTGGACTGCGAATGCGCTATGCAATGCGAAATGCGTTTTTTTATTTGTCTGGAGGCACGTCCGAGTGTTTCTAGGCTCGGAAGTCCTTTATCTGAGCCTCTGGACCTTTGAACAGCAGTGGTTTAATTTTATTTTCTGTGGAAATGTGTTTATTTTTCAATGGAACGCTTCAAATCTCTCCCCCCGTGCAAAAACAAGGAAATGGATCTGAGGGCACAGCTGACAGCTCTGAGCGGAGAGTTTGGCCACGCCCCCACCCTCTACTATTGGTCAGCTCTTTTCTCCTCATTTGCATTCAAGCAACAACGCCCATTATGACCTGTTCTGAGGGAGAAAAATACTCTTTCTCATCTTATCTCTGTTTCTCATGCACTGAGTGTTGATTTTGAAGAAGGATTCATTTACAGTATTAGGGAACCATTAAGGAGCCATATAAAAGCATCAAGAAGTACCATGTCATGGGACCTTTAAAGACTTGGTTTAGATCTGGTGGTACTTGGAAAACCAAGTGGTACTTGGCGTAGAAAGTTTGAGAGTTACTGCATTAGTCAGGCAATATCATCTTCAAGGAGACTTCCAACCAGAATGCACCTCACCCTTGGTCTGGGAATCGAACCCAAAGTCTGAAGTTACCCACTGAGGAGCTTTCTACAACCACTTTATGAATTCAAGGTGAAACTGTGCAACTGCATTGGACGTTAAATGGCACAATAGTTTTAAGGTCTGCTCCAGAATTTCATTTGACTAAAACCATAACTCGCCTTCAAATGATCTGAAAATTTAAATTACATTCAACCCACATTCTTTTCAACAGTCTACACCTTTAAATGCTTTCTTCACCTGTAGACCAGAGACCAACACAAGACGAAAAACACATGTACAAAACCACCCATATCTCCCGGCCCGTTACATGCCATCCATCTGAACGCTGTCATGGAGGAACACTTTCATTTTTTGGTTAAACTCAGTCTTGGGCAGTTGGCATAGAGTTCATGTCCCGGGCCAGTTCACTCCTGCAGTTTCTATGGCAACTTCAAGTGAAAACATCTGGCCAATACGTACCCGCTGATACCAAATCCGCCATTTCCCAAACCCATTTTAAAATCCTTGTTTTGTTTTTGTTTTGTTTTGTTTTTTTACGACACAGCTCTCCGCGACGTACTGTAGCTGAGACTGGTCCCTCCTCCTGCAGTCTTGTGTGTGGTTATTTTGAGCGTTGTTGCCACAGTGAGGCCGGGGGTCATGGGGAAGGCGGGCGGCTGGCTGGAAGTGAAGCCCACCGCGGAGGTGGAGAGGGGGGAGGAGACGGAGGAGAGGGGCGCTTCGTTAGGGCAGCCGTGTTGGAGCAGGATGTCGACACACTCCTGGCTCCCGGAGCTGCGAGCGACCGCCAACGCCGTCTGACCCTGGGCGTCCCGGTACCGCACGTCACAGCCGTACTGTAAGAGAGAAGAGGAGGAGAGAGGGAGACAGAGAGGTAGAGTGAGGGAACGAGGGAGAAAGAGAGGAACAGGGAGAGAGAAAGGGGGAAGAGAGAGAGAGTAGAGGGAGTGAAAAGAGAGGAGAGAAGTGGAAAGGAGGGGGAGAGGAGAAAGATATATAGGGAGAGAAGAGGGGAGAGAGAAGTGAGGAGAGAGATAGAGAAAAAGAGGGAGTGAGAGGAGAAAGAGAGAGAAAGGGGATGAGAGAGAGGGAAGAGCGAGATACACAAAGAGAGAGTGGGAGGAGAGAGAGTAGGGGTCACGAAGAGAGGGTCAGAAAGAGAGCACGGGAGAAATAAAGAGGGGGTAGAGAGAGGAAGAAACAGACAAATAGAGAGAGAGAGAGAAAAAGATAGAGGGAGAGAGAGGGAAGCGAGAGCAAGAGAAAGATAGAGAAAGACAGAGGGGGAGAGAGAAAGAAGAGGAAGTGAAAGGGAGAGATAAAAAGAGTGAGAGGAAAAAAGAGAATGGGAGAGAAAGAGAGAAGGAGGAGAAAGAGAGAGAGAGAGGAGAAAGAATATTAGGAGAATTAATTCAGGGCATGTTTTATTAAAAGGCTTCAATTTACCACGGAACATAAGGCGCTTCAGGCTTTAAAGGGACAGTGTGTAGGATTCGTGGCGCATAGGTGGTTACTAGCTATTCCACTTCCTCTTTTGGCTATGGCAGACCTCGAGGGTCACCCGGGCGCGACGTAGCGCCGACATCGCGCGTGCCCGCGCACGAACCGCGCACCGCTGTATACATAAAACGCGGTCCCCCGTTCACTTTTTTTTTTTCTTTTCGCATGAAAACACACAATCCCGATCATGATTCATGACAATCTACACATCAAATGAAACCTTACAGTCTCCTCTTTTTGACTATGCAATTCATTTCCCTGCAAAACAATCACTCCCCGAGCACATGGGGCTTTTATACAGAAAAGCACAAAACTTAGCTTACTTAGCTTACCTTTGAAGGCTCTGCACAGGTCAAACTCTGTATTTCATCATAAACTTGGTCTCAATCTGTCCATAAGGATCCAGCGAATAAAATCCAGTAAAACAATTTAGTCCAAAATACGTGTTATATCCATTACGATGTGTGATACAGCAGCATGCTTCTTTACACGAGGCTCCCCCCTTCCCCCCTCCCCTTCCCCTTCTCTCCTTCACTCCCACATGCAGCGCGGCTGAGCAGCTGTTAGCAGGAGCCGAGGCGAAGGATGAGCCCAAATGTCCTTCTGCGGCTCTCGTATTCAAAATGGCTGCCTCTATAGGGGGAAGATACCCTTTTATGTGACTATATCTAAGTCCAAAAGAATACTTTGATTTCATGATGGAAGTGAAAAGGCTTGGAAAACAATGTATTTTTGAATGGGTATCTTCAATTTCAGTAATTAACGGGTAAAAATCTTACACACTGTCCCTTTAAAGAGCGACTCCACTTTTACTATTAAGACAAATAAATATCAAACTCTAATCACTCTATGGTCATTTGAACATTTAAAGCTGCACTATGTAAGTTTTCTGGTAGAGGGTCTGTTTCCTGTCTCTTTCAGGAGGGTGGGAGAGGATGATGGGTGAAATGTCTTGCCCGAGGACACAACAGCAGTAAGAACCTGGACTGAATCAAACCTGAATTAAACCAGAAATAAATGAAGTCATCAAGGCAAGCCAGACTGTTTTAGCATTATTTTGCATTTTCATGAATAATAAAGTGTTCTCAAAAGTATCAGAAACCAGATACTAATTTAAAACTAGATACTCATTTAAACAGGTATCGATACTTTTACAGGACAGAAATGAACCTTCCCTGAATGTCTTTAGAATGATCTAGAGCTGTATCAGAGCTGTATAAGAGCACATAGACTAATATACGCCCATGGAGCACTATGGAACCTACAGGACCACAGAGGGAGTACACACTTATAAGGACACATGGGAATAGAAAATAAATTACTGATTTAATGTTGAAAATCTAAAGAAAGATGTTTTTATTATCATCGTAGTATCGGAATCTGTATTTAGTATCGAGTCAGTTTCAAGTTTGAAATTTTGACAACACTAAAATAAAATCATGAACAGATACGTTTACATTAGGGATGCAAATGATCGATTAATTCATTATTCTATACTTGATTGACCTTATCGATCGACTTACAATTAACTGATAAGCGCTGATTTTCACCTGAATTTTAGTGTATAGTGGGAATATATAAGAATATAAGCTATAGTAACATAACACTGAGTCATAAATATATCATAGTATTATTATATTGTATATTCCTCAATTAATTATTCCTTAGTAAAAAGCAGACAAATGTATTGATGCTGAATAACAAAATACAGTAATCCCTCGCTCTATCACGGTTCACTGTTCGCGGCCTCGCTGTTTCGCAGTTTTTTTTTTCAGTTTTTTTAAAAATAGTGTAACATTGTGTTCTGCGTCCTGATTGGCTAAGAGACTAGACCAGGACTAAACGTGGACTAAACCAGGTCTAGACCAGAATTAAACCAGGTCTAGACCAGGTCTAAACCTGGACTGGACCTGGACTAAACCAGGACTGCACCAGGTCTAGACCTGGACTAAACCGGGATTAAACCACCACGTGCCGCTCTTTGCTGGTTTCGTGCGGCTTGTTTGTGGCTCGGGCTGAGAGTACGCACTCCGGGCGCCGCGGATTGATTTCGTGCTCGCAGCCCCGGTGTACGCACGGCCTCGCGCCGGTGGTGCACGTGACGCGCACTTCTCCAAGGGGTTGGTGCGCATCGCGTCCCGGGACATGGCAGTGCCGTTGAATGAGCGCGGTGAGCCCTGCCCAGGACTAGACCAGGTCTAAACCAGAATTGCGGCTCTTTGCCTTGCTTCATGACCACGCACCCGCGCAGCATGTAAGTTACATGCTTTTATAATTTCAAAAATATATGGTTCTAGGTCCAGCTCTACTGTGAGTTGTATGGCAACATCCAGCGAGGAAAGGGTTACATGATGTAACGCTATGGTCTTTCTCGCGAGTGGGTTCGCATCTCGTGTTCACATTCCAGAGTAGCGCCCTCTAGCGATTAGTTACAAGTAATGCATTCTGTTCGGCCAACGTCTTGATTGACAGACATAGTAAAATGTACATTTGACAGCTCTTAAGTACTCCTCCACAGAGTTGGCTCCAGGGGCTCTCCTCCATACATCAAACCGAAGCTGAGTCACTCCTCATCCTCAGGTTGTGCTGAGTCCACGGCTTTCTTGCTGTATTTACCCTATTTATTTGGACCACTTTTGCATCACAGCCTTTTATTTGGACGTTTATTAGCCTGACTTTGAGTTGGATTTTCAGACTGCAAAACAAAAGTGCAAAACTGTTTGTATCTCAAATTATTGAATGCAAATAGTTATAGTCTATGGCAATGGTCCCCAACCACCGGGCCGCGGACCGGTACCGCGCTGTGAGCCCTTTGGTACTGGGCCACGGTGGCTCATTCCCCCACCCCTTCATTTTGAGTGGCCCGTCCGTGTTCCGAAAAGAGCACGTCGACTTCCATGTGCGCACGAGGTTTGTCTTAGGCACATGACACATTAACGCTAATATTAAACCCACAAGCAGCAAAATGAGTAAAAAACAGACGTCTTTGGAAAGTTTCTTTGCAAAGGGGAAAAGGCCCAGTGAAGAGACAGAAGAAGAGCCTGTGCAGCTTTTGGAAAGCGATGACGTCGCGATGACGATGATTCCCAGTCGCCGTTCTGCTGATACTGACGTGTTTTGTAATCCAACGTAACACGTAGAAGTAACTCCACTTCGTCATCAGTTCAAACGAGAGAGTCGGCTTTTGTACATGTGTTCGCCATCATTATTATCTTCTTGTGTTTGTTTGCGGAAGAGAAAGGACTTTATGCGCATGCGCTCTTTGTAGTATTGCGTCTCCGGTGGCTCTGGCTGTTTTTACATATCGGTGTGGCATATGTATTACATCGTTTTCACTCAGCGCTCCGTTTTCGTTTGGACGCGAATATTTACTGACAATACCAGGAGACCTACTTAAAATATGGATTTATCGCAACAGGTGATTCACACGCACCAAGCCCGTTCTACATAACATGCGGCGACCAGCTCTCCAATGAAAGGAGAATTAAAGTTTTTTACAATCTGAGCCTTATTTCAGTAATAAAACAAGTTGCTTTACTCACCCATAGCACTTTGGTGTCATATGGAGCATTTCCGGAGATGTTTTAGATTAGCGATTAGCGGTCTCTAAATAACACAAACTTTAGCACTTTTCAAATCATAGAAGCTCGATGTCTTAATCTACGCCTTCGTTTTAGTCAAAAGTGGCCTGTAATCCGAGATTTATCCATAGTTTCGAGTAGATGAGGACGCCAGTGCGCATGTGCGGAGTCACAGCTTATTTCACTCTCAGCTCTCGGGACCCAAACATGAAAGGCAAAGCTGTAAACTATGGATAAATCTCGGATTACAGGCCACTTTTGACTCGAACGAAGGTGTAGACTAAGACATCGAGGTTCTATGATTTGAAAAGTGCTAAAGTTTGTGTTATTTGGAGACCGCTCGGGGCATTCTCTATGCCCCGAGAACGCTAATCGCTAATCTAAAACAACTCTGGAAGTGCTCCATATGACACCAAAGTCGAGACATCAACTCTGCCGGTATTCTGGATAAGTTACAGAGTAGATTGGACATAAGCAAAACACTTTGGGTGTCATTGTCTCACATTACGCCGAGATGCGACCATCTCGTAGCAGAGAAACAAGCTCACTGATTCAGCTTTATGGTGAGTTGTATTTTTCATGTACTTTATATTTGTTTTGTGGTCTATCTTATTTTGAAGGCATGTTTAAGCATTGCCATAGCGACCAGAGAGCGTCGGGGCAGAGAGGATGTTGGCGCATATCATGAGGACGCTGTTATTAAAGTTACATACAAGTACATAGTGGATTCACGTTTATTATTATATTTACAAAACACCACAGTTCTTGTGTTTTATTTTGTGGTATTTATCCGCTGATATCCACGCGCCCCGCCCCACTCCACCCCCCACCGGTCCGTGAAAATTTTGGGTGACATTAACCGGTCCGTGACGCAAAAAAGGTTGGGGACCACTGCTGTACACCATGACCTAACTCACGGTCCTGTGTAAACCCTGGTAAATCGATACTGCTGCTGTACAAAGCTCATTGATTTGTGTATGTTTGGAAAGTGATGTTGTGTACACAGAGCAGGAGGAGCATTATCACTATGGACATATTTTCCACTATAGAGCTAAAAAGTTACAAGCAAAAGTGCATTAAAAAGGGGTTGTAATAAAAAGGTTACAAGAGCAACAAAAGGCTCCTACAGTGTAAACAAACAAAAAACATGGAAACTTTATATTCCCTTATCATTAATTCTTAACTTAAGTGGTGCTTGAGCCAAGATAATGGGGTAAAGCATAGACTGTATATCAGGGCTTTCAAGTTTTGAGCGGGGTCGTGCGTGAGACTGCGTAATTTCCGAGGAGCGGGGGTGGTGGTGGTGCTTGAATTGCGTGAGAAATGCCGTGTGAACGCGTCGAATTGTCTCTCTCAATGCGTGAGACTTGAGAGCCCTGCTGTAAATGTTTGTCTAAAGAGCAAACTTAAACTACAACTACTTCTCAGAATCGTGCGCTTAATCCGCTGGCCTACTTTCTTTTCCTTTGCTGGTAAAAAATCGTCCGGACTGAAGTGGGTACTGCAAACCCGATGGTCCAAACGTCTTACAGCTTTGCCTTTCATGTTTGGGTCCCGAGAGCTGAGAGCGAAATCAGCTGTGAATGAGCGCATGCGCACTGTTCTCGTCATCTACTCGAAACTATGACTAAATCTCAGATTAGAGGCCACTTTTGACTCAAACAAAAGTGTAGACATTGAGCTTCTGTAATTTGAAAAGTGATAAAGATTGTGTTATTTTGTGACTGCAATCGCCTGCTCAGGGCACTCATGTTAACGGATATCGCTAAACTACAACATCTACGGAACTGCTCCAAATGACTGCTATGGGTGAGTAAAACAACTTGTTTTATTACCGAAATAAGGTTCAGATTGTAAAAAATTTTAATATTCCTTTAACAATATTGTACTGAAATACTTTGGGGGGAAATTGGCAACAGGCCCTTTAACCAGCAGAAGAAGCATTTGGAGAAAGTTGTACCCAAAGGAGGAGCTGTGTCATCACCACATCTCCGTGTTGGCAGGCTGCGTGGAGGGCAGAGGCTGGCAGACGCAGCGCCAACAGTGCCCGTGATGATAGTGCCATGCTCAAGGGGGCGCTCATGTCCTCTTTACTGCAGTGGGCCAGCAGCAGCAGCAGCTTGGGCAGGTTGTGCTCCATCACGGCCAGTAGGAGGCGCCCCGCCAGAGTGATGTCAGGGCCCTCTCCCGGAGTGGGCGGCGGCAGGGGGGCTACAAAGAGTTTCTGCTCGTATTTGGCACGAATCCACGACTCTCTCTCCTCCCTGAGTCAGCAGAAACACACAGGGACAAAAGGCCATCAAGGAGAGGGGACAAAAGCATTAGAAAAGAAAAGATCCGTACAAAGTAATGCATTATACTTGGATTCTAACTGATTATTTTTCATCTTGTCCATAAATCCTAATTTGTTTTATTTTTTATCAGTTAGTCTGGTTTATAAAGGGGAAGAAATGGCAGTGCTTGGGTAATTGAATGCAATCAACAATTATTTTAGTAGCTGACTCACAATTTTATTGTACTGACTCCGAATATAAATATTAGGGGTGGCACGGTTCATGAAAAACCAACAAACCGTTCGGTTCGCTTGTCACGACAAACCGTTCTGTGTACACCTGAGGGTTCTGGGCATGCGCAATGTATACTTGCCTCTGGCATGTCCCCCCTCCCACGCTGCCCCTGAAATGCGCTCTAATCAGAGGCATTGAGCTCCCTAGCTTATGCGCAGTATCAGGGAAGCTAACAGGAGGAGAGACAGCGTGAAAAGTCGGTAAGTGAGGCACGGACAGATGTTTCATAAAGTTGAACCTGCCCTGTGATACACGTTACATGTTACACGTGCTCGCTCGTGCGGTCGCTCGCTGACGTGCGGTGTGCGCAGCTCCAGACGGAGCGCAGCCCACACACCGGTAGAAGTTTAATGCGAGACACGTACTTTTGTTTCTGTTTCTTCAATATCTAGTGGTTGGGTTTTTTCAACAGCAGGTGACATAGTTACTGCCACCAGATCGGAGAGATGGTTCCAATAATGGGCTTAAAGTCATGTCAAATTCAGATTGTGTGATTATTACATTGTATTAAGATTTTATATTACATTAGATTATTATATAATCTTATAACCTTTTTAATGTTATATCCTGTTATTGTGGATTATTAAGATAAATGAATATAAGGTGTATTTTGAAAGAAACCAATAAGAACTGTACAGAACCGAAAACCGTGACCCTTAAACCATGATACGAACCGAACCGTGAATTTTGTGAACCGTGCCACCCCTAATAAATATTATAGCCTACAGTACCTAGTAGTGTCGGGGGTGGGGCTGTGGAGCCCGTGGGTGCGTGACTCCCACTCTCTTACTAACCCAGAACTGACCCCATGTACCTGACTCATATTCTAAACATTATCCATTACCTGGTATCGTCGGGTATGGGGTAGCGGTGCTCGTAGGTGCGTGTTTCCCAGGACAAATCTCTAAACCTGTTTCATACCATAAACTTTATAGGCTACAGTACCTGGTAGCATTGGGGGTGGGTTTTGCGTTGCCCGTGTGTGCGTACCTCATAGTCTCTTACTAAACCAGGACTGACCCCTGTATTCCTGACTCACAGTATAAACATTATCTATTACCTGGTGGCGTCGGGCGTGGGTTTGCGGTGCCCGTGGGTGCGTGCCTCCCAGATGCTGTTGACCAAGTGGTTGCCAATGGCGCTCAGGACCAAGGTCAGCTCCCGCGGAAGGTCGTCCAGGTCCAGGGACCGCACCCTGGACACGTGGGTCCCCAGGTTCCTGTGGATCCCAGAGCACTCGATGCACAGCAGGGCCCCCAGATTCAAACTGGCCCATGTCGGGTCTGACAGAGGGGGCAGAAGAAACGATAGCAGAGGAGCAAAGAGAGAGAAGATAGAAAAAAGGAAAGGAGACAAAGCACTGAAAAACAGTGTGTGTGCAACATTCTCATGATGTGCTAAAATATTTTTCCAAAATTCCAGCATTGCAGCACTGGGTAATAGAAAATATGTAATCAAAATAAAGATAAATAGGCCTTACTATTAAAAATAGACTTCAATCTAATCATTTAATTAGAATATGACTCCACTCAGAGTAAGGCCACTTGTTTTTCAGTGCAGTGAAGTTTTCTAAGTAAATGTTTTTGTATGTATTATGTATGAACGTGTGGATGTGAAGCCAGCCATATGAATTCACTGCAAAGTAATTTCCTCACAGAGACAATCTATCTTCCATCTTCTATCTATCTATAATAAACCCCACAACACTGTGCAAGTGAAGTATTGTAAACAAAAATGGAACCAAAGGCTTTGGTTCCATCATTTTCTCTTACATAAACCATCCTGCCTGTGGTCCTAAAAACCTGTTACAGCAGATTGCAAATGCAGCCATCTTAAAAGCTCTGTATGAACCTGAAAGCATGAAATGATGAAGCTTCCATTTACGTTACATCATAGAGACTAAATTAACATTGGGAGGCTAGTGTTAGTGTAGCTTTAGCCTCCTACACCGTCCTCCACAAACAAGAGACTTATCATTTAACAGGGTATTTTTCTTTTTAGATTTTAGCACAGGCCAAACCCAAAATGTAAATGCACTCGCCCACAATTATTCAAACTTTGCATCAGAATCTTCATATAGTCTATTGTGATTGCAACAGTGTTAGGAAACAAAGTAAATGAAAAGTGTATAGCCATCCTCTTCTTTACAGACCAATTACTACATTCCATATACAGTAGATACACTACAGATTTCTGAGAGTCGGCCTAAATGTACTGCTTGCAAGAATGAACAAATGTCCTTGCATATCAAAAGCTTACTTGCACAGATGCCTTAGGCTGCCAATCTGTGCCATCGGTCCCTCCGACCACCACCAACACTGACACTTTTTTGTACCCCCCTGTGGCACCTGACTTTCCCAACTGTCTCCCATTCGAGTACTAACCAGGCTTGGCCCTGGTAGTTTGTGAGATCCAATGAGATCAGGCCTTGACAAGGAGGTTTGGCCACAATAATCTTTATTCTCCTGTATTCAAGGTGTCATTGCTCAGATCAAACTGTTTTCACCACCTCCCGTTCATGCACACTGCTCTCTCTACAAATTTATGCATTCATTGTGAACACAATTTGACCACAGAACAAGTGCAGTGATGGTTTATGGGCTTAAAAACTGTAGAAGTCTGGGGTGATGATGCAATGATGAGGCAACAAAAATGGCAAAATGCGAACTGAGCATTTTTGAATACTCAGTTAAGGTGACTTTGGATTAATGAATTAATGAAACAAGTGTGAATGAAGCAAAACACAGCTCCAGACATGTTTTAAAAGCCCATTTAAAGCTTCAAAAAGTCAATTTAGCACAATGTGTTTTGTTTGAGTAAAGTACAGTTTAATCTGCTCAAAGATGCACTGCAGTTGAGAGTTAAACAGCAGAAGTGTGTGTTGACTCACTGGGAGCGTCACAGTCCACACAGAAGTTGTTTCCTTTGGCGTTTCGAATGGCCTGAAGAACCACAGCATCACTCTGACTGTTCCTGCGATCCTGAAAAACAAGTGCAAAAATATATAAGAACTTCAAACACTAATTTTCCATTTTGTTTGAGTTCTCCTTGGGAATACTATTTATTCTATTTAGTCATAATATGGTGCAAATTGCATGTTATACATGGCTCTGTTTTCATGTTATTAAGAAAATACAGCCTATCCATGTGTTTCTGAATGATGAAAAATGAGGACAGTTTCCACAGTAGTTGGCCATTTAAAACACATTATATCTTTTGAATGATGAAAAGTCCTCAAAATGTCACCTATAAAAGGATTCTAAAACCCACTCATTACAAAACCACTATTGGTGTTGTACGCTATAATAGAGAGAGAAACTACTGTATATGGAGTCATTATCAGCACATATAAGGGTGCGTTCACTTCTGGTTCAGTCCTGGTTTGAGCTGATTTTAGTCTTGGTTTAGGCCTGGTTTGAACCTGGTTTGGTCCTGGTCTAGTCCTGGTTTACTCATGATTGAGTCTTGTCCTGGCCTGGTTTAGCCTTGGTTTGAGCTTATTTTAGTACTGATGTAGTCCTGATTTAGTCCTGGTTTTGAAGTATTGTGTTTGCAAGTGTAAACACAGCCTTAAAGGGACAGTGTGTAAGATTTTTACCCGTTAATTACCAAAATTGAAGATACCCATTCAAAAATACAGTGTTTTCCAAGCCTTATCACTTCCATCATGAAATTGGGTAAACAACAAGCAAGCTGCTGTATCACACGTCGTAATGGATCTAACACGTGTTTTGGACTAAATTGTTTTACTGGATTTTATTCGCTGGATCCTTACGGACAGATTGATACCAAGCTTGAAATACAGTGTGAAAATACAGAGTTTGACCTGTGCAAGGCCTTCAAAGGTAAGCAAAGTAACAAACCTCGTTTTGTGCTTTTCCGTATAAAAGCCCCATGTGCTCAGGGAGTGATTGTTGTGCTGGGAAATGAATTGCATAGTCAAAAAGAGGAGACTGTAAGGTTTCATTTGATATGTAGATTGTCATGGTACACGATCGGGAATGTGTTTTTTCATGCGAAAAGAAAAGAAAAACAGTGAACGGGAGACCGCGTTTTATTAATACCGTTGTTGTCGGGTGCGCACGGGTACGCGCGCGGGTACGCGAGCTGTCCGCTACAGCACGTCCGGGTGACCCTCGAGGTTTGCCTTAGCTAAAACAGGAAGTGCCATAGCCACTATCCACCTATGCGCCACGAATCCTACACACTGGACCTTTAAGTTCACTCCAGTGTAAATCTGAACTGCCTCATTAATAACAGTGAAACGAGGCTTGTGGGCCGTAGTGAATTCTGTGTAGTACAATATGAAGATGTATGTATTTTCAATGAAGCCATAACTACAATCTAAAAGCCTGAGAGCTCCTGGTCTTTTCTTCTATTGAAGTTTAATGCACTAAAAAGATCTAATTAAGGATTCAGCCTCGCCTGATAGATATTCTTGTCCATACACAACTCTGAAGATGAAAGAACATTAGCTCCTTATTCCAAAAAGTGAAAGTGAAAGTGCTGTGTAGCATCAGGGGCATTGGGTTTACATGCACGGTCTATACGCATACACACTTTTGGTGATAATTCAGCTCATGTCAAGTTTCAAGCATCTGCCCTTAAATGCCAAGGGGTCCAACCAGAGGCAGTGTGAAATCAGCTTAACAGAAAATTCAAACAAACTACTGTTTAGAAAGAAGACAATATTTTAAATGTGGGTTGTTATTTGCATAATAGATGACAGCAAGCCCAGGGTGCATTCGCCCTTACAGTACGTCAAATTTGTTACCCGAGCAGCCCATCCCTTCTACATTCTGTTTGAATTCAGAAGAGTCTGGACCAACCACAGAGTCAGTCAAATGCAGAAGAAAATTCTCTTAGAAATTCTTGTACCATTCAGAACAAAAATATATAACTTCTTTGACCAGCCAGTCAAACTCGGACTAAACTAGACAAAGACTAAACCAGGACCAGGACAGGACTAGGTCAGGAAGTCAAATCATAACCAAACAAACACTGATATACGGTACAGAGCTACAATTAACACCATTATTTTATTTACCTTGTGAACCATTCCCTAAATGATGTAGGTGTAATATTAATAAGTGTACCACACTGACCTTCTTTAACCTCAGATAAAGGGAAACTGAATTTACATCTTCATCCATTTAATATTCCAAACACACCACAGCTTTTAAGGACATTAAAAGGCGAGCAATAAGCAATAAAATGGAAATGGATCTGAACAGAAGCCAATAGGTGAGCTCTGGATTCATCTAGTACTTAAACCCAACCAAAGTGCACAACTTAGAAGAGCTTTTAGTGACTTAAGATGAGGAAATGAAACGTGTTATACAAACAAAGTTGGTTGGGTCACTGTATGAAGCTGCAGATTGTTCCCACAGTGGTTTGTTCCCACTGGAGATTGGGAACAAACCATAAAAGCAGCACTAAACCAGGACTTCACAAGATCTGAACTAGGGTGACCATTCGTCCGGATTTCGTCCAGACAGTCCGGTTTTAGAGCTGTCTGTCCGGCCGTCTGTCACGTGTCCTCCTTTTTTACATTTTGTCCTCCTTTCGGACCCTCGTCGGCCACCGTTGCATAAATCGTCATAAATCCCCACCCATTATTTACACTTGCTACTCTGCGATGTTGTGTCGTATGCAAACATTCTGATCCAGCCCGTCAGCCCCTCGTATTGTCCGCTCTCTATCTGCGCTATCAGCCACTCTTTGAGGTGCAACTTGGCTCCTTCTTCCATCTTCATCGCCTTATTACTGTCCCTTAAAATTTTGTTTTCTTTAGTGCCATGCGTAACAGGTTTCGCTTACGTTTCCTCTCAATGTAGACAGTTAAAATACGTTACAATATTTACATTACGGCTTTCATAATTGCAAATAATATTTCAGGGATTTTGTGCGAATTACACAAATCCAGGTAGCGAGATCTTACCTCTTAAAAGTGAAATACAGAACTACTAGTTCTGCATTTCTTTCTTCTTTGCCATGGCATATGATGGAATGGCAAAGACTGTTTTTTCAGTGAATTAGTGATTATATTGTTTTTTGTTCATATCATCTTGACCATAATTTGCCACATTTTTCTTTTTGATGGGTGTTCCATGTTAATAAATATATGTTGACTTCATACATTATTCATTAGTTGTTTTTCTTGACCGTTCCCCTTCCTCGAGGGAAAAACAACAACAACAACAAAAAAAACAAGGTGTCCTCACTTTAGGGCCTTTGTCCTCCTTTTTGGACACAAGTGTCCTCCTTTCCTGTTTCATGCCGGTGCTCACCCTAATCTGAACCAGGACTAAACTAGGGCTAAACCAGGACTGAACCATGGTCTAAGCCTTTACTAAACCAGGTCCAACCCACAAAAACAGGTCTCACTCTAGACTGTAAATACAAATGGACATAGCTAATACGCTAGTTGCTAGTGGTGGTTCCAGCTCTATGAACTTCAGCTGCAATTCATTTTCTTCTCTCTCTGTAACTTGAAATTGAAGATACCCATTCAAAAATACATTGTTTTCCAAGCCTTTTCACTTCCATCATGAAATCCAAGTATTCTTTTGGACTTAGATATAGTCACATAAAAGGGGGATCTTCCCCATATAGAGGCAGCCATTTTGAATACGAGAGCCGCAGAAGGACATTTGGGCTCCGCCTTCGGCAAGGCTCGTGGTTTTGGGTAAACAACACAAGCATGCTGCCGGATCACACGTCGTAATGGATCTAACACATTTTTCTAACGCAGAAAAGGATCGCAAATGCTCAGTTTAGACATTTCGCAACTTTTAACCATGGGGGGGGGGGCTAAACAGGGTAGGGGAGCTCACATTAAAGTTCAAAAACCTCAGAAAGTGAAAATTTCATGCCATGGGACCTTTAAAAAGATGCATTATGCAACTTTCCTGGTGAAGGCATATTGCTTCGTCTGGAATGTTTCACAGTATGACATTAAACTTTTCTGTCTTCACGGAGACCAAACCAGACCAAGTTACAGGTCAGATCTGTGGAGAGGCCACTCTGCTCACAGTCAGAAAGAATGTCTGCTTTTCTAGGTATTTTTGAGCTATAAATTTAATATTTAATTCTAATGTCATGCTGTAGAACATTTGAAGCAGAGCAATGACCAAAAAGTTAAACAGTGCACATTTAAAGATCTATTGAAAATTAAGATAACATAAGATAAGACTTTATTGATCTCACACCGGAAAAAATCACTTGTCACATTAGCTCCAGCCAGTTAATGCAAAAGAAAGTTTAAACAGAAAGTGCATGCAGATAAATAGTAATAATAATAAAAATAAGTAAAAAGAGAGTATAGAAAATATTGCACGTTTAGACTATACAGTGGAGTTGTACAGTCTGATGGTGGTGGGGATGAAGGATCTGCGGTAGCGCTCCTTCTTGCACTGGGGGTGCCTCAGTCGGCTGCTGAAGGAGCTGCTCAGCTTCTCTACAGTTATTTCCCCAAAATATCCTTCATTACAGTAACATGAGTATTTGCAATTAGTTACTTTCCATCCCTGTTTATATTCTAACAACGCCAGGGCGGCGTGTGCCACGGCAAGAAAGAACAACCACCATTTCGGGACTATGGACATAACGTAGAATCGAAACGCGTTGTTTGCTCAAAGCCCGATAAAGGAATAAAAGTATGCGGTAACTTTCGTCTTTTTCTGGGATTATTCAATGTTCCTGTTGTTACCAGCACCTGGAAGCTGTGCATGGAGTTTTGAACTTTTGAAATAACGCACAGGGTACTTTTACAAACATTTTGAGTTATCTATTGTGACCTCATAGTATCAGAAGAGAGTGTGTTTTTTTTAACTGTTGTATAACTTAAATATTAAAAACGTAAATATTAAAATCAGTGTGGACATTTTTCACTCAGACAGGACAAAACAGAGAGTGGAAGAGACAACAGAATATAAGCTAAGCATTACAAAGACATACAAAATGAAAGTGTGGTTGTGTAATTTTCCCCAGACCTTACATAAATGAACGATAAACCCATAGCTACAAATTTAATGCCTTTATTTGTGGCACAAAAGATGCACGCAACAAAAAACAACAAGGCAGAACATGATTAAAACGTGTGCGGTATAGCTCCCAGTCCTCGTAATTTTCGTTGTCCTCGATTGCTTGTAATATCAAACGCCGACAACACAGTTCGTGTCGTATTAAAGAAACCAAAAACGCTGTTTTGTCGTTCATACGAACAACCTAACTCTACAGAATGCACAACAAGTACGCCACTGCCGCTCTGTCAAACTCCTCGAAAAGCCATTGCAGTATACTGCCAGATAGCTGTGTTGTGTTGTGTTTTTAGTAGCCATCACCCGGAAGTAGTTGGACTACAGCGCCACATAGCGTTGCGGAGCGTGCCAGGTCGCTGACCTGAATCTGATTGTGCGACATGCATGTGCACTCGGATTGGACGACAGACCACCCGCCGAGCAAGTGTGAAAAAACCAACCCAATCCTGATCCAATCCTACCATGTGCACGCAGTCAATGAGTGGACCCCCCATAGCGGAGCCTCTGTGGTGGGCTGTACCTTGTTCTTGCTGCTCTCACACAGCTGCAGACTGGCCAGGATCTGACTCTCGATGGCCTGGACCCACGAGTCCCTCTCCTCCACACTCTGGGCCTCAAAGTGCCACGTCTGACCCGTACTGGACACCACCAAGAAGTCAAAGTTCTCCTCATCTGAAACGAGAGAGGGGAGAAAAGAAAGAGTGGAGAGGGAGAAGACAGAGAGATGGAGAGGGGGTAAGAGGAGGGAGAGAGGAAGAGAGGAGGGAGAAAGAAGGGAGAGAGGAAGAGAAGAGAGAAAGAGAATGACAGAGGATGAGAGCGTGAGGGAGAGAAAGGAAGAGAGAGAGGATAAGAGTGTGTGTGAAAGAGAAACAGAGAGAGAGAAAAGAGAATAAGGGAGGATGAGAGAGAAAAGGGGAGAGGAGGAGAAAGGGAGAGAAGAGAGAGGAAGATAATGAGAGGATGTGAGAAAAACAAAAAAGTGAGTAGGAGAGGGGGGAGAGAGAAAAGGAGTCAGAGAGGAAGAGAGAGTGAGAGAGAGAGAGGATGAGTGCATGTGAGAGAGAGACAGCGAGAGAGAAGAGTATATGAGGATGAGAGAGAGAGAGAAAGGGAGTGAGAGGAAGAGAGTGAGAGAAAGAGAGAAGAGTATGTGAGGATGAGAGAGAGAGAGAGAGAAAGGGAGTGAGAGAGGAAGAGAGTGAGAGAGAGAGGATTAGTTCATGTGAGAAAGAGCGAGAGAGAAGAGTATATGAGGAAGAGAGAGAGAGAGAAAGGGAGCGAGAGAGAAAGAGAGAGAGAAGAGTATATGAGGATGAGAGAGAGAAAGAAAGGGAGTGAGAGAGAAAGAGAGAGAGAAGAGTATATGAGGATGAGAGAGAGAGAGAGAAAGGGAGTGAGAGAGGAAGAGAGTGAGAGAGAGAGAAGAGAGTAAGTGCAGATGAGAGAGTGAGAGAGAGAAAAAGAGCAAGAGAGGAAGAGGGGGTGAGAGAAGATGAGAGAGTGAGAGAGAAACAGATAGAGAGAGAGAGAAATGAAGATGACGGACAGTGAGAGAGGAGGGAAAGAGAGTGAGAGAGACAATTTTTTAAAAATGTAAAGGTAGCCTATACAATAATACAGTGGTACCTCACCTTACGAAAGACCCAATAAATGAAAATTTCAAGTTACGAAACGCCTTCACATTAAATTTTGGTCTCTAGATACGAAAGAAAATTCAAGTTACGAAACGCGAAATCTCAAAAATTCAAATAATGCGCGCTCAGCCACACACATTATACGCTTTTCTCAGACTGGATTTAAACTTTTCTCACATTTGTCTCTCGTTTAAACACTCAAACTTTCATAGATTTTCAACAAAATGTATTAATAGTGAAGCGTCATAGCGCAGCATGACCCGGCGCGGGGCTGCGAGCAGGTCTAGACCTGGACTAAACCAGGACTGGACCAGGACTTAACCTGGTCTAAACTAAAGGACTAGAACAGGTGGATTAAAGTGCCGCGCGCGGGTCTATTTCCTGGTTTCGTTTCGAGTCACGGCTGAGGCGAGCAGCGAGGGGGACCGCAGTCTGAGCGCATGAACGAGACCCGTGCTCAAACCGTGCCTCCTCTAGACCTGGTCTAGACCACCTGGAACTCTTGCATGCGTTCGTTCATGCGCTCAGACTGCGTGCGGTCCCCCTCGCTGCTCGCCTCAGCCGTGACTCGAAACGAAACACGGCGCTGGTCTAGTCCTGGTTTAGTCCAGGTTTAGTCCTGGTCCAGTCCAGGTTTAGACCTTGGTTTAGTTCTGGGTCTACAGTTTCTACGCAGAACACAATGTTACACTATAAAAAAAATGTTACACTATAAAAAAAAACTTGGAACGGGGCCTTGGAACGAATCAGGCTTTTTCCATTGAAATAGCTACTCAGCTTAAGAAAAATTCACGTTACGAAACCACTTCTGGAACGGATTAATTTCGTAAAGTGAGGTACCACAGTATATCAAATCCTTTGAAAAGCATGCTGTTTAGAGCAGAGTTTGGACTTTTTCGGGATACAGAATTTGGAATGAATTAAAGAAAAACAGGTAACAATTTATGTATAGTAAAAAGACGTAATAATAGCATTGTTATGATTTTCAGTATAACCTCTGTATTAATTTAAAGTGTATGTGATGACAGCAGAAAAGATAATATGAACTTAAACGGTGAATTCTAAACAGACACTCTGCATAAACTCTCTGCACAGTGTTGACAGATGGATGTCACGGTAGCAGCAGGCGTGCGCACAGCAGCATTATGGGGGATCATTCTTACCTGTCTTACTGACGTTCCTTAAGCTGCCGAAGCTCTTGAGTTTCCACATTTTTCGCTTGGCTGCAGACGAAGATGAGAAATGTCAATAGGCCTGGAGTGGGATAAGACGCACCCACAAAAGGACATGTCAACAACACAAGCACAATCACAATAACACCTCAGCCATCTTAATGTCACGCGAAGAATCACTCTGGTCCATGCGAGTTACAATGCGGTTTTGACAAGAAAGGGCCAATGAAAATATATGGGACTACAGGCAAAATGTATGATAGGCACAACCATTCAGGAAAAGGTCTCACCAAGGACTAAACCAAGTCTAAGCCAGATCTAAAACAGGTTTAACAAGTATTAAACCAGGACTAAACCACCTCTAACTAAAGACAAAACCATGTCTAATCAGGGGCTAAACCAGGTCTAACCAAGAACTAAACCATGTCTAAACTAGGTCTAACCACTGCCCTAACCAGGTCTAAATCTGGTCTAACCAAGAACAAAGCCTGGACTAAACAGGTCTAACCAAAGACTAAACTAGGTCTAAACCAGGTCTAACCATGGACTATACCAGTTTTAAATCAAGTCTAACCAAGGACAAAACCAGGTCTAAACTAAGTCTAATCCAGGTTTACACCAGGTCTAACCAAGGACTGAACCAGCTTTGTCTTGAGTAAATAAAAAAGCAGTGTCTAAGGCTACGTCCACACGACAGTGCTCCAGGATTTTTTTTTATGCGGGTTGGAAAAAATACACGTCCACACGTGTCGGATCAGTAAATATTTGCGTCCAGGCGAAAACGGAGCGCTGAGTGAAAACGATGTAATACATATGCCACACCGATATGTGGCGCTGTAAATCAGAAACAGCCAGAGCCCCCAAACACGCAATACTTGCATGCGCATAAAGTCCTTTCTCTTTCGTAAACAAGCAAACACGTGTACTTTAGGGGCCGTCAACAAATGCAAAATTATTTCGTCCCCCGCTCCACCAACGTAGCAGTGACTCTCTCCATTAATGTGAAGATCATTTGTTGACGGTCCCTAACACAGACTGTAGCCGCAGGACGAAGGTTTGAGCTGTGTGAGCAGAGTTTTTGCCTATAAATCAATAGTTAGGATTACTTGCTATCGTTTTATTAGATAGACATTAACAAGTAGAACTCTCGTTAACCTTGGTCATGTTATTTAGGCAAAATGCTTGTTTGGATCTTAATACGGGAATATCAAACATCGAGCCTTCATTACGCTGAGTCCTGCCCAAGCAAATACTCGGACATTATGTTGGCTTTTCGGCGAGAATATACAACCGGGGACCATCACAAAAGGGCAGCTATATAGTTGTGTGAATTTGTGTAAAGAAAACAGAAATGCTTTTATATATTTTTGTGTGTGATACTGCATGTGCCTGTTTGTAAAAGGTAAATTTTCATTCAATAAAAAAGACAAGAAATGGTTGCTCTTTTGCTCTCAAATTGGTATGGGCTCCTCATTGTCCACTATCTGCCTTTTCAATGATGGGATCTTTCCAGTTTTGAAATATGTGTTTACCTTTGAATTGGCAAACACTCGTGCAATGGCATCGCGACGTCATCGTTTTCCCAAAAGTGGCGTTTTGCCCACCCACACTACAACGCGACCCCCGGCGTTCTCAGATTTCCGCGTGGACGACAGGCCCAGACGAACACAAACTTCTCAGTTTCCACCAAAAAACGTCGTGAGGACAGGGCCTAAGTGTATTGTACCGTCAGCCTGACCGATGGCGTCTCCCTTTTGGTTGACGCTCTTCTTCCTTCTGTGTTTCTTGCGGTCAGTCAGAGGAGAGCCAGAGCCCATGTCTTTGGTGGAGGAGGAGCTGGACACACCCTCAACAGCAGAGTCTGGAAGAGTAGAAAATATCTGAATTCAGTCTGTAGCAAAGTGGGGAACCTCAGAGGCATTCCACGGGAGCCCCCAAAGGTTGTTCACAAACCAAGCATAAGAGGAAAATAACTTTGAAATCAACCTCACATAAGACATTTAATGTATCGCTTTATATTAGTACTAACCCAACAGGCACAATTATATATTGTTTAAAGGTCCCATGGCATGAAATTTTCACTTTCTGAGGTTTTTGAACGTTAATGTGAGCTCCCCTACCCTGTTTAGGCCCCCCCCATGGTTAAAAGTTGCGAAATGTCTAAACTGAGCATTTGCGATCCTTTTCTGCGTTACAAAAAATCGGAGCTCAAACGGGCGATTTTGAACAAGGCACCTTATTGACCTCAGATCGAAAAAAGAAATGCAAATGCAGTTCCACCCCCGTCTGTCTGTACTCAGCATCTCTGTAAATCACGCCCAGAGAGTTTGGACCGTGAATGCGCTAGGCAATGCGAAATGCATTTTTTTATTTGCCTGGAGGCACGTCCGAGTGTTTCTAGGCTCGGAAGTCCTTTATCTGAGCCTCTGGACCTTTGAACAGCAGTGGTCTAATTTTATTTTCTGTGGAAATGTGTTTATTTTTCAATGGAACGCTTCAAATCTCTCCCCCCGTGCAAAAACACGGAAATGGATCAGCTGAGAGCTCAGAGCCGAGAGCGGAGAGTTTGGCCACGCCTCCACCCTCTACTATAGGCCAGCTCTTTTCTCCTCATTTGCATTCAAGCAACAACGCCTATTATGGAGTGTTCAGAGAGAGAAAAATTACTCTTTCTCATCTTATCTCTCTTTCTCATGCACTGAGTGTTGATTTTGAAGAAGGATTCATTTACAGTATTAGGGAACCATTAAGGAGCCATATAAAAGCATCAAGAAGTACCATGTCATGGGATCTTTAACATGTAATTCTTCCCACTGTGAGAAAGTCTACAAATGAGAAACGCTTTATATATATATTTTGGCCCATCCTTTGAAAATACCAGACTTGGTGCATTACCTCCATTTGCAGTAACATTAACTTCAAATCATACATCACCATCAGGCATACAACTCTAGCCACCTCTGTCCTGTCCTGCCCTGTTCAATATTTGTACATTGAACAGGAAGTCAATGGATCCTTTTCTCTTATTATGTTACTTTACAAAAAAAAATGCAGTTTGTTAAATAATCATGAAACTATGTGATAGTTACTACCTAAGTAAATACCAGAAAACAGCATAATGTCTTTCTTATAATAATAATCAGTGACTGTTAAATGAGTAGAAGTTCCTCACCGACACTGTAGGCATGGTTGGAAACGTTGGAGCCACACCTCTGGACCCCTCGATTGTTCCTCAGAAACAGAGCACTGCCCAGCTCCATCTCCTCCATCTGCAGCAGACTACTGGCCGTCAGCGGTACTGCAGCCAAGAGAACAGCAGTTATTTAAGCATACAAATGTTTCTTATCCCCACAGACTTTTTGGTTCTCTTGTCAAGGCTTGGCATTGTTTCAACTGCACAAAAAGATATCTTAAGAAAAACGGGCAGAATTGGCTTATTGCATTTTTGTAAAGTCATAGTAGCCTTCCTCCAGTACACACATGTTCACTGAGATGATCATGATTTGGGCTATAAGTTCAGTAATAATAATTGCACTATTTACTGGAGCATAATGTGGCTTGGTTGTGACAGTCAGTTTGGGAATCAAACCTGGTTAACTAACAATTACCTCAGCAGTCGACAAGTTATAGATTATTAGTCAGATTATTATTTTTACACATTCTGATTTTTTTTTTTAAATGTAGACTGGAGGCATCTGGATGCTAATGAAGTGTATTATTGTTGAAAATCTTGTATTTTTTTTAACCATTTTGATTTAGTAATGCGACAGTTTTTAAAATATTTCGAAATTTCATCCAAATCTCTACCTTTGAAACCTTTTCTCCCATGTGTGAAGAATCCCTCAGTCGTCCAGGTAGAATCCATGATAAAAGGAGAAATTCAATTTGTCAAGTTGCTTCGTCAGTTCTGAGAACTGACGAAGCAACTCGGATGAGCTGCGAAACGTTTTCGACCAAATAAACTTTGTCCAGTTGACAAATTGAATTTCTCCTTTTATCATCTTTTCTCCCATGGACAACTACAGGACAAATGAGGGTTACACTGACTGATTATTAAATAGGTTGTTTGCAGCCCTACGGGCAATAAGGTGAGGGTGCTAACTGCATGATAAGAATGCATTGATTTTAAATTGCATTGAAATGTAATTTCAAGATACCTAAAGGGCTTTACATTGCATAATTCACTTCACACTCTGGTGGTAAACTTCTATTAATCACAGTAGCCACAGCTGCCCTGGGGATAGAAGCCAGGCTGCCAATGCCATCACCCCCTCCAACACTCACACAAAGCACATTCATGATCTGTCTCTGAACCTTCTAACCCTGATGAACTCACCGAGACCAAGCCCCTCTGGTCCCTGTGGATCCTTGGCTTTTCCATTGAATCCTGGTCCCGGTCCAGACCCTGGTCCAGATCCGGGCACAGAGCCAGACCCAGGTCCAGACCCAGACCCAGGCACAGACTGGGGCACGGCTCGAGGAGGGCGTTTCCCAGGGACTTTCACAGTGACACGCAGGAGGTCCATCTCTTTCCCCGGAGCGTTCAACATGTAATCCTGACACCAGGAGGACAATGGAGAGTTAGACCAGTGTACTCTGGCTATGATTTATGCTTTTATTTTGTGAATTTAGTCCAGATGAGCAAAAGACAACTGATATGTATATGTGGGTATATAGTTTGGTTTGCCAAAATGTTCCTTGAAAGAAAAACAACTTAAGGGAGTACATTGCGTAAAAATCCAAATATGAAGAATTAAAATCATGTTTTGCACAGAGTTCAGTGTAAATTGCAAATTTCCACCATCATTGTCACAGTTCTGCATTCTTTTGTGTCGCATTTGAGTCCAAGTTGCCTGCGTGATAATCATCCATTAAGTGTCTTTGTAAAATAGTGATTTGTTACAATGGAGGGTACATCTGTTATTCCGCATTATTGTGGAGTGTGGAAAATAGTTATGACAGGGCTCTCAAGTCTCACGCATTGAGAGTGTGACACACGCAGTTCGACATGTTCACACGCTCACACGCCACACATGGCATTTCTCACGCTGATTTTTTGTTTGTTTGTTTTGTGTTGGTGCCCAGAAAATCGGTCTATGTGGCTCAGTTTATGCAGGCACCGCGCGTTTTCAGAGAAAAAAACTCCCCCCCTTTCCTCCCCGCCCCGCTCCCCGGAAAAAAATCTCAGTTAGTGGGTGTCCCTGTGTCTCCTCCTCTGTCTCCCCCGCTGTCTCCTCCTCTCCCCCGGTCTGTCAGCGGACCCTCAGCCCGCGGTGAGCCGGGAAAGGCGCTCGGAGCCCGGTGTACTGTACTGGCTGTGCTGCGGACACACGGAGCCACCTGCAGCTCCGAACAGGTGAGTCACTCCCCGGACCAGTCCTGGTTTGGTCCTGATCTAGTCCTGGTTTAGTCCTTGTTTAGTCCTGGTTTAGTCTTGGTCTAGTCCTGGTTTAGTCTTGGTTTGGTTTAGTCCTGGTTTAGTCTTTGTTTAGTCCTGGTTTAGTCTTGGTTTAGTCCTGGTTTAGTCATGGTTTAGTCCTGGTTTAGTCTTTGTTTAGTCCTGGTTTAGTCTTGGTTTAGTCCTGGTTTAGTCTTTGTTTAGTCCTGGTTTAGTCCTGGTTTAGTCCTGGTTTAGTCTTTGTTTAGTCCTGGTTTAGTCCTGGTTTAGTCCTGGTTTAGTCTTTGTTTAGTCCTGGTTTAGTCTTGGTTTAGTCCTGGCTTAGTCTTGGTATTCTATGTAGATGAATTTTTGTAATCAATAGGTATCCGATATTTGGCCTACAGCTGTAGCCAATAACGGATATTTCCTGTTTAAATTGACACATTTATTAAAGTTCCTCATGGACTTTTCACATATGTAAAAATAATAGAATGTTTTATTTGTTTAAAGGCACTCAGAGCACGACGGGAAAAATTGTTCACTCGCACCCCCCCCCCCCCCCTTCCTATAATGGGCTCTATTTCTCCATATGAAATTTAGATTAATTTGATTTATGGATTTGATTAAATTGTTTGAAATGGCATTTGAATAAAGTGGGTAAATACATCTTGACAAACTTTCTGTTTGGTTAGTATTTATTTATTTATTTAAATTAGGACAATGCATAATAATCAACATGTCAGCAGAGAGCTTCAATGTAAATATGCCGGAGTTAGCACAGTAGCTAATTTACATCCGTAGTCCTAAGGCAGGTAAGAACAAAACACATTCACACAAACAGAGAAAACAGAATACACAACAGACATTACACCAAGAGCATGTAGTTGCAATAGACCCATCTCAGAGTTTACGCGGCCCCAAAAGTCAGAATAATCTACGTATGTGAGCACGTCTGGTTAGTTTTCAACCAATGTAAATAAATACGGCCTAATATTGATAGATCTCTTTGAAGCCAAATATTCAGTTCTGATTTACATTTGTTAAGCTTCTTTCTATATTGACCAGTTTTTGATCTTTACAGAGAATACCTAAATATTTAATATCAGTTTTGAAAGGAATGTGGCAATTTTCCTTTATGTGTGTGACGGAGAGAGAATTTTTTTTAAATTTGAATTTGATGCTCAATTTTTAAAAATAAAGCTGTATCATCTGCTAACTGGCTGATGATAATTTAATTCCCCAGGACACTTTAAGACAAAAACTCGTCCACCCAAAGGACAAAACACCGAGCCACAAACAAAGCAATGTGGTCTACTCCATTCAGTGTAGTGAAGACTGCAGTGAGCGCTACACTGGAGAAACCAAGCAGCCACTTCACAAGAGGATGTACCAACACAGACGGGCGTGCCAGAGTGGACCGTCATCTGCCGTATATCTTCACCTAGAAGCCACGGGCCATTCTTTTGAGGACAGTGAGGTTCAGATCTTAGCCAGGGAAAAGAATTGGTTTGAGAGGGGAGTTAAAGAGGCTATTTTTGTCAAAAAAGAGAATCCTTCTCTGAACAGAAATGGTGGAGTCAGACATAATTTGTCTCACATCTATAATTCCATTCTTAAGCCTAGATCAGGCAAACAGGGGAACAATAGAGCTAGAGCCAGGTCAGGGCCAGAGGTGTGAAAAACAGTCGTTGTAGGGATGAATAGGTATGCTAATCTAGACGCCAGAGAAACAAAAGACTGAAACCAATGAGATAGTTTCGGAAAGTAGTTAGCTAGTTAGCTCCTCCCTGCAGCAAGATATAAGCAAGTGTCTTACCAGCATTCTAGTTAGAGCTGACGAAAAATCTCGGATGAGCGGCGAAACGTTTTCGACCAAACAAACTTTGTCCAGTTGGCAAATTGAATTTCTTCTTTTATCATGGATTCTACCTGGACGACTGAGGGACTCTTCACGCAATTCCCCAGGACAGTTAATTTTTGAATATCATTACAGTTTTGAATATAAATGGCTAATAATTCTGTGACCAAGATGAAGAGATGGGGCTAAACTGGGCAGCCCTGAGGAATGCCAACACTGAAGCTCTGAGTAGAGCCCTTTGAGAGAAGAACACAGCTGTTTGTTTTAACCCTCTGATGCATGAATTATGAAAGCCTTGGTCAAGATTTTTTTCTGAAGTGTTTTTACTCTTCTCAGGGCATGAAAAAAATGTTAAACTGTTTTTTCTTTTTTTCAAAAAATATAATTTTTTCATAAAGTTACAAACATGTCCAATCCAGTGGACTACATGCGCCTGAGCACTCAACATAACTTACTGTAAAAATTAATTATCTTGTGTTCTATTGTAAATACACAAACCCTTGTTTCTTTTTATGCTTTAAAAAACATATCAACATTTTTTGGGAAATTTCTACACTGTACAGGCACAATATTTAGGCCTGAATATGAAACTAATGACACTCATAGCTGTGAATCTAACACCTAAATGTAACAAACCATCCCCAACAGGAGAAACACTATTGTGAGTCTGCACAGTTCTATAAGGATGCAGGATAGTATTACATATTAGCATGTTGGAAGAAAATATGAACTAATATTTTAGTCTCTGCAGCTCTCAACATTTCTATGTTCATCACACCTAGGCTGTGTGAAAGGCCATCCTCACTAGACCAGTACAGTGGTACCTCACCTTACGACATTAATTCGTTCCAGAAGTGGTTTCGTAACGTGAAAAATTCGTAAGTTGAGTCGCTATTTCAATGGAAAAAGCCTGATTCGTTCCAAGGCCCCGATCCAATTTTTTTTTTTTATAGTGTAACTTTTTTTAATAGTGTAACAATGTGTTCTGCGTCCTGATTGGTTTCTCAGACTGGATTTAAACTTTTCTCACGTTTGTCTCTCGTTTAAACACTCAAACTTTCATAGATTTTCAACAAAACGTATCAATATTGAAGTGTGGGGGGAAGCGGGAGGGGGGAGAAAACTGCGCGGACACGTGTGCGCAGCATGACCCCGCGCAGAGCTGACAGCAGGACTAGACCAAGATCTAAACCTGGACTGGACCAGGACTAAACCAGGACTAAACCAGGACTAAACCTGGACTAAACCTGGACTAAACCAGGTGGATTAAAGCGCCACGTGCGGGTCTATTTCGTGGTTTCTCACGAGTCACAGCTGAGGCGAGCAGCGAGGAGGAGACCGCACACAGCCTGAGCGCATGTGAGCGCGGCTCCTCCTGGTTTAGTCCTGGTTTAGTCCAGACCACCGCGGCTCCTCTAGACCTCCTCTAGACCTGGTCAGGTCTAGAGGAGGTCTAGACCACCGCGGCTCTTGCATGGCTCTCGCTCACATGCGCTCACACTGCGTGCGGTCTCCTCCTCGCTGCTCGCCTCAGCTGTGACTCGTGAGAAACCAGGAAATAGACCCGCACGCGGCGCTTTAATCCACCTGGTCTAGTCCTGGTTTAGTCCTGGTTTAGTCCAGGTTTAGTTCTGGTCCAGTCCCGGTTTAGACCTTGGTCTAGACCTGCTGGCAGCCCCGCGCCGGGTCATGCTGCGCACACGTGTCCGCGCAGTCTTCTCCCCCCTCCCGCTTCCCCCCACACTTCACTATTAATACGTTTTGTTGTAAATCTATGAAAGTTTGAGTGTTTAAACAGAGACAAATGTGAGAAAAGTTTAAATCCAGTCTGTGAAAAGCGTATAATGTGTGTGGCTGAGCGCGCATTATTTTAATTTTTGAGATTTCGCGTTTCGTAACTTGAATTTTCGTTCGTATCTAGAGACAAAAATTTACCGTGAAGGCGTTTCGTAACTTGAAATTTTCGTTTGTTGGGTCATTCGTAAGGTGAGGTACCACTGTACATTCATGCCCTAGGATACCGAATGTACCCCATGATCAGATTGATCCCTAAAAAAAAATCTGCATTTCTTCTGTCACTGCCAGATTTTCTTTCCCTTTCTGAAGAGCGTACAAGTTAGTGTTGTGCACTATATTATCAATGAGATCTGCTGAAAACATATGTCTGAAAAAAATCTATGGGATCTCTTCCCTCCACATTCAGTTTCCACTCTCCTAGAAAAGGAGGCAAATCTCCATCAAAGTCATTGTCTTGGACTTTCCAGATGTTTTTTTGGTCTTGAGTACAGTCAGGTGCCATATGCCCATCTTCCACAGCTTCCTGAACATGCTGACCATCCTCTGCATCCTGCCCCTCATCATCCTCACTTTCTGTATCCTGACTGTCTGTATCTCCATTATACTCAGCTCCTCTGTCTCTGTTCTTATCTGGCAGCCACTCATCATCACTATTGTCACTGCACTCATCATCACTGGAGCTGGACGGAATTTCCTTGACTATTCTGTAGGTTGCCTTATTCTTTGCTGCGCTTGAAGTCTACAAAATATGATAAAATAATTATTATAGTAACTCTAACTACAACTAACGTGCACAAAATGTATATTTTAAATGAATAGCTTATAAATATAACAATTATACACTGACTTATGACCAAAACAGCCATAAGAAATAGTGAAAAATTCAGAATCAGACACAACATCCTTCTTCAGTTCTACACAGCAATAATTGGAAGCGTCCTTACATCATCAATAATAGTCTGGTTCGGTAATTTGGATTCACATTCACAACACAAACTTCAACGCATTATAAATAAATCAACTAAAATCACTGGTCACACTCTCCCCTCCATAGACACACTGTATCACAGACGCATCACACAAAGAGCCAATAGAATCACCTCAGACCCCACTCACCCTGCCAATAATCTGTTCAGACTCATGCCCTCTGGGAGGCGCTACAGATCCATCACTTCCAAAACTGTCAGATTCACCAACAGTTTCTTTCCCACTGCCATCCGGACTCTAAATCAATCCCGCTTATAACTGGTCATTTATCTGTTGTTGTTTGTCGTATTGTGTAAGTGTGTTGTATACTTGTTTTGTCCTGTAATAGACACAGAAGAGATGTGAGCATTCTTGCTGTACCGGAAACAAATTCCACCAACTTGTTGTGTGGCCATTAATAAATGATTCTGATTCTGATTCTGATTCTGAAGCAATTATATGACTTGTGTTAAAAAATATACTGGTTGATGCATGATGTCCACTTCACTGGACACATGGTTAGTTGACATTTTCTACATATTGGACATAAAAATTTCATATTCCAAACAGATAATATCCTTCCCTAGATGTTACTGTATATCATCATATTTTTTAAACCAGTGGAGCTCTTCCAGTATAGAAGGATTGACATATTCCAGCAGTGGTTGGCAGGGGTGGCTGTTGAGCAGCCATCTTGGATTCAGAGGAAATTTACATGCAGTTACATTGACTTACCACTGAATTGACCTCAATAGACTATGGCAACAAAGTGCACTCTAATTGCTGATATGCAATTTCACCGTAGAAATCAATGCATTAAAGAGAAAGTTACTTTTTAGTAGCTGTCCACTGTAGTGACCGCTATGCACCAGAGGGTTTTAAAGGAAAATTAACGTTTTTTTACAATCTGAGCCTTCTTTCGGCAATAAAACAAGTAGTTTTACTCACCCATAGCAGTTTGGTGTCAATTGGAGCAGTATCGCAGAACTTATGTTGAGCCGTTCTGTTCTACTAATGATCCCGTATCCGTTAGCGTGAGTGCTCGGGGCATTACTTTGCGGTGTCCAAATAACACAAACTTTAGCACTTTTCAAATCACAGAAGATCGCTGTGTCAGCGTAGACTTTTAGTGGATTCCAAAACGGCCTGAAACCCGATATGCAGCTATAGTTTCATTTGATGACGTCATCAGAGAGGACAGTGCGCATGCGTGAACTCAGCTGTTTTGTAAACACCGCTAGTCCGAAAGAAGCTAACACCGCTCTGAACTTTACTTTTCTGTTGCGATATTTGGACACCGCAAATCAGTGCCCCGAGCACTCACGCTAACGGATACGGGATCATAGTAGAACAGAACGGCTACAACATAAGTTCTGTGACACCACTCCAATTGACACCAAATTGCTATGGGTGAGTAAAACTACTTGTTTTATTGCCAAAAGAAGGCTCAGATTGTAAAAAAAACGTTACTTTTCCTTTAATATAATCCACCAATTAAATGTCTAAATTTGATCTCAAACCCAAAATGCTCAAGTGCAGACATAATAAATAATGCATATTTATAATAAATACTGAATCAAAGGCTTTGTAAAAGTCCAAAAAGAAAATAAACCTGTGGTCTTCAATTAAATCATGGTCCCCAATTGTTTTGTTTCTCTGAAACAATGAAAAGGCGTGGTGTGGTCATTATCAATATTTACAAACTCCACAAAACCCATTTTAGTAAGGTAACTTGCATTTTTATGATACTTTTCAATTTGTGTTGCAGCTCCATAACTTTAAAAAGACACATCTGATGAACTGAGCACAAACTCGGGATGACACACAGAGACACAGAACTCTAAGGAGTGTAGTAAATAATGTGGGATCTGGGAACTATTCCAATTCCAATGCATAAAAAAAATCCTGCGTAATGGCCAATATTAACATTAGTTCTGATTAATTGTCCATCCCTAAAACACTATGCTAATATTAACAGAACTACAAAGATTTTTAGTTTCAAATTCCCCTTAAAAATATTACAATCCAGTATTTCTTAATTAAAGTTGCACTGTGTAAACTGTTTGGTTGGGGGTCCGTCACCTGCTTGTTTCAATCGAGATGTCATTGTTCTGCCTGGAATGTTCCACAGTATGATATCAAACTTAACAGTGATTCAATCACAGGTGGTTTTATAGCTCAAAAATACCTAGGAAAAACAGGCGCTCTGACTGTGAGCGGGGTGGCCTCTCCACAGATATGACCTGTCACTTAGTCTGGTTTGGTCTCCATGAAGATAGAAAGGTTTAATACCATACTGTGAAACATTCCAGACAAAGCAATAACATCTCTGTGGAGAAAAGCACTTGATGAATCCTCCACCAGAAAAGTTACACAGTGCACCTTTAAATTCCATTCCATTACTTTTGATAAGTATTTAAGAGCACTCAGAGCACTCACATTCACGCTGGCGTGGTAGGACAGGATCCCATCGCTGGTCAGAGTCACGTACTTCTTCTTCCACTCTTTGTTCAACGAGTTCCCGCTGCGTTTGAGTAAAATGCCCTGACGGAAAATAAATAAAGATGAATACAGAAAATGTCCTTTATACAAAACTGCAGACTTATAAGTGAAAGAGAAACCTAGAGATGAAGACAGGATGAGAGAGGGAGAGTATATGGACAATTATAGTAAAATAAATAGTCTTTTAAATTGCACTTAAATTATACTTTTTTTTAAAGGGACAGTGTGTAAGATTTTTACCTGTTAATTACTGAAATTGAAGATACCCATTCAAAAATACATTGTTTTCCAAGCCTTTTCACTTCCATCATGAAATCAAAGTATTCTGTTGGACTTAGATATAGTCACATAAAAGGGGGATCTTCCTCATATAGAGGCAGCCATTTTGAATACGAGAGCCGCAGAAGGACATTTGGGCTCATCCTTCGCCTCGGCTCCTGCTAACAGCTGCTCATCCGCGCTGCATATGGGAGTGAAGGAGAGAAGGAGAGAAGGGGAAGGGGAGGGGGGAAGGGGGGAGCCTCGTGTAAAGAAGCATGCTGCCGGATCACACTCGTAATGGATATAACACGTATTTTGGACTAAATTGTTTTACTGGATTTTATTCGCTGGATCCTTATGGACAGATTGAGACCAAGTTTATGATGAAATACAGAGTTTGACCTGTGCAAAGCCTTCAAAGGTAAGCTAAGTAAGCTAAGTTTTGTGCTTTTCTGTATAAAAGCCCCATGTGCTCGGGGAGTGATTGTTTTGCAGGGAAATGAATTGCATAGTCAAAAAGAGGAGACTGTAAGGTTTCATTTGATGTGTAGATTGTCATGAATCATGATCGGGATTGTGTGTTTTCATGCGAAAAGAAAAAAAAAAAGTGAACGGGGGACCGCGTTTTATGTATACAGCGGTGCGCGGTTCGTGCGCGGGCACGCGCGATGTCGGCGGTACGTCGCGCCCGGGTGACCCTCGAGGTCTGCCATAGCCAAAAGAGGAAGTGGAATAGCTACTAACCACCTATGCGCCACGAATCTTACACACTGTCCCTTTAAATAGTGTAACTTTTTTATAGTGTAACATTGTGTTCTGTGTGTTTCTCACATTTGTCTCTCGTTTAAACACTCAAACTTTCATAGATTTTCAACAAAATGTATTAACAGTGAAGTGTGGGGGGGAGCAGGAGGGGGGAGAAGTCATGCTGCGCTGACACGTGTGTGATAGCGCAGCATGACCTGGCGCGGAGCTGACAGCAGGTCTAGACCAAGGTCTAAACCTGGACTGGACCAGGACTAAACCAGGACTAAACCAGGACTAGACCAGGTGGATTAAAGCAGCGAGGAGGGAACTGCACGCAGTCTGAGCGCATGAACGCATGAACGAGACCCATGCAAGAGCCGCGGGCTCCTCCTGGTTTAGTCCAGGTTTAGTCCTGGTTTAGTCCAGACCACCGCGGCTCCTCCTGGTTTAGTCCAGGTTTAGTCCTGGTTTAGTCCAGACCACCCCGGCTCCTCCTGGTTTAGTCCAGGTTTAGTCCTGGTTTAGTCCAGACCACCGCGGCTCCTCTAGACCTCCTCTAGACCTGGTCAGGTCTAGAGGAGGTCTAGACCACCTCTAGACCTCTTGCATGGGTCTCGCTCATGCGCTCAGACTGCGTGCTGTCCCCTCCTCGCTGCTTTAATCCACCTGGTCTAGTCCTGGTTTAGTCCTGGTCCAGTCCAGGTTTAGACCTTGGTCTAGACCTGCTGTCAGCTCCGCGCCGGGTCATGCTGCGCTATCACACGTGTCAGAGCGCAGTCTTCTCCCCCCTCCCCCTTCCCCCCACACTTCACTATTAATAATTTTGTTGAAAATCTATGAAAGTTTGAGTGTTTAAACGAGAGACAAATGTGAGAAAAGTTTAAATCCAGTGTGAGAAAAGCGTATAATGTGTGTGGCTGAGCGCGCATTATTTGAATTTTTGAGATTTCGCGTTTCGTAACTTGAATTTTCTCTCGTATCTAGAGACCAAAATTTACCGTGAAGGCGTTTCGTAACTTGAAATTTTCGTTTGTTGGGTCATTCGTAAGGTGAGGTACCACTGTAGTTACACTAACACTATAATACAAAGAGATAAGATATTACTTAGTGGCATATTGTCCAGATTGATAATAGTAAAGAACAGGATGAGGAGATGGAGAGGCTGAGGAGGTTGTTGATTCTGCTGCTGCGGTGGAGATGGTGGATTTAATGCAATAATTTAAGTGATAACCTTTACATGCATGACCTTTACATGGTGATTGGCCAGTATAGCTATAAAGATATGCAGTACTTTGAGATTGGAGTACCTAATGACTTCCCTAATGAACAATGAAACTTTATGGCGAAGTCGCACACAGATTTAAACCATTTTCGCCAAAAACCATGTGGGTGTATGGCCAATGCTTTACACGGCTGTGAGGTAACACCAGTTGTATTTTTGGTATTTTCTAACATTCTATTCAATAAATCTGTCAATAAACACTCTCAAATATGTTCTGCCTTGGATTTCACACAATTGTATCGTGAGCTGAATGCCTACAGCTCTTCACCTGGCCCAGATCTGCACATATTTTTACCTCCTTGGCGCTCAGGAGATGGGAGATTTGCAGTGTTTGGAATAATACTTTAAATACTCGTAATCTGTGTTTGTTTCACTTTTTATGCCTTCATTATCACTACCACTAATAAGGGAAGGGAAGGGAAGGGAAAATCGCACAATAACAGAGTTTTTATTTCTCTTTGCAGCTATCAACATTCTGTGGGGGTGTGATGCCAACTAGAGGCACTGCTCTCTATGAAACAACTCTGTTACTCAAATTAATCTGAGCTTTTGTTTTAACCCAGCCTGACCGTAAACAACTGATTTAGCTGGAATTATAACACCCACCCCACTGTGATATCAAGTATCAATACCCACAAATGAAAGTAAATGTAACAAAACAAAATCTAAATCTATATGTATTTTCAGTACATGTACTTAGTTACTCCCCAACACTGGTCATTTAAAGATCCTATATTACATCAAATGGACTCTTTGTCCATGTTACAATGTTGTTACAGCATCAAAAAAATACCTGGAGTTGTGTTTTGTTTTCATTCACACATGTTTGAAGTAGGGATGCAAATTATCGATTAATTCATTAATTGATAGTTGATTGACCTTATCGATCGATTAACGATTAACTGATAAGCAGCGTTTTTCACCTGAATTTTAGTGTTTCAATAGGGTCTTTAAGAATATAAGCTATAGTAACATAACACTGAGTCAAAAATATATCATAGTGTTATTATATTGTATATTCCTCAATTAATTATTCCTTAGTAAAAAGCAGACAAATTGATGCTGAATAACAGAATACAGTAATCCCTCGCTCTATCGCGGTTCGCGGATTTTTTTTTTTTTTTTTTATAGTGTAACATTGTGTTCTGTCCTGATTGGCTAAGAGACTAGACCAGGTCTGGACCTGGACTGGACCGGGACTGGACCGGGTCTGGACCTGGACTGAACCAGGATTGGGCCGCTGCGTGCCGCTGCTGGTTTCATGCGGCTGGTTTGTGGCTCGGGGCCCGGGCCACAAACCAGCCGCGCGGGACTCGGGGCCCGGGCCGCAGGCCAGCCGCGCGGGACTCGGGGCCCGAGCCGCGGGCCAGCTGCGCGAAGCTCGGGGCCCGGGCTACGGGCCGGCCGTGCGGGACCAGCAGCGGCACGTTGCGGTGCATTCCTGGGTGCCGCGGTTCGATCTCACCCGGGGCTGCTGAGCAGTGCCGTTGGTGCCTGCGGCCGGCTGTGAGTCGAGCGCAGCGCGGTGCGCGGTTGCCTTGTTTCGTGACCACGCGGTTAATTACAATTAATGCATTTTGTTCGACTAACGTCTTAATCGACAATTAATCGTTAATCGATTAATTGTTGACATCCCTAGTTTGAAGTAATCCTGCATTATTAGTTTCAAAAATGTTCAAAATGCTCTGCTCCAACTTGTGATGTGATGTAGCAGTAGTTTTCAAGTTAATAGCTATAGTACTTCTTTATCTTTAGTTCAGTGAAGATCGGCAATTTCAAGTCTGAAATAATCCAAATGATTCTAGTGAAGGTGTATGGAGTTTAAAAACTCAGAGGAGCATTTCCTGTATTACCACATGACATCACAAGTGGAACAGTGTTTAAGCTTTGAGGGAAGAACTCCTAAACTCTGCAGGATTATGAACAAAACACAACTCCAGGCAGTGACGTGCAGTGAGGGTCAAGGGAGGCACTGACGTCATCACAATCAGATTGACAAATATGTAAACCAGGTGTCGGCAAGTAAATGTGGCCCCGGGGCAATTTCTCTCCCTGTAAGTGACTGGAGCTCGTAATATTTTTGATGTGAAGTTGAAAATTAATTATTATTGTTCAGTGCATTTTCCAGAGCGCAGAGTAGCGCCATAAATTAAAAAAGCAATGTTTTTAGTGCGATGAGAGGTGGACCTCTCATGTTTAACGAGGCTCCTTTGCAAATTTTTCACAATATTATTGTGACCTGAGTCCAGACATTGTCACAGCAGGTTGAGAAAAGAAGGCAGGAAAAGCAGAAAAGATGATTTCTTATTGGACATCCACACAGCCTTTTCATGTGAACCACGCTGTTTGAAAAGAGTCTTTCGTCCCATAGTCTGCAGCAAACCCTTTAGCCAGACCCTCCAGGAATTCGCGATGTTGCGATTTGCAACTTCAACGCAACTTCAGCCAATCCCCACGAATTCAGGGCGGTGTTGCAATTTTGACCAATCACCGCAACTTTCCCGCAATTTTTACTCATTTTGACCAATCATCAGCGACGTATTGAACGCCGACCAACTTCCTTCTGTGTAGGAGACATAACTGAGATGAGGTGCACGGTGCGTTTGTGTGTGTGTGCGGCAGAGGCGGTGGTTCACGTGAGTGTGGGTGTGTGCACGTACGGAAGTGTGTGCGTGTAAAAGCGCGCGCTCACCTGTCACACAGAGGAGAGAGTCAGGGTTGGGGTGTAGCCGTATTTTTTGTTGAACGCAAACCATTCATTCATCTTTCACGTTAATCTGTTCATCCTGCTGGTTTTCATGAGTTCCGTTTCATCCTGCTGCGCTGTCATAGCTGTGTGCGCTCTTTTTGTAATAAATGCACAAAACACATATCTGGATCTCAGCGTATCTGTCGCCACAGCCTCCTCTTTGCGCGTCACAAATCTGCGAGCCATAGGACCCAACCTCATATTCTCGGCGGCTAAAAGGAATTAATTTGCTCGATGAGTTTCCTAATTACTTTCTGTGTAGTGCGCATTCATATCGAGTGCAAATAAATGTGCAAATCAACACGGAGAGCTTGACTTGGTCATTTTGGGTGGGAACTATTTTTCAGTGCGGAAAAATAAAGCCGAATCACGCACCACGCTGTGTAACAGGGGAACTCCCTTCCTGGTGCGTAACTGGGATTCCCCTGGCAGCGTGCTGCGTGATTCGGCTTTATTCTTCCGCACTGAAAAATAGTTCCCACCCAAAATGACCAAGGCAAGCCCTCCGTGTTGATTTGCACGTTTATTTGCACTCGATATGAATGCGCACTACACAGAAAGTAATTGGGAAAAGCATCGAGCAAATTAATTCCTTTTGGCCGAAATCTTTCTCTGGCGCCGTTAGACTCCAGTCTAAGGCGGAGTAGCTGCAGATACCGCGGCGGTCAGTGCTGACAGACTCGGACAATGGCTGCGTCACCAGAAAAACGCTTTCCACCACTTATTTTAGTCTCTGGACTGTGGGGAGATGCCCAAATTTGACCTGGGGGTGGCATATCCCTTTAATTATAACCTCCTGCCTCGACCCAAAGTCCAGTTTAGAAAACTGCGTGAGCTTTAATATGAAATCTTCCTCCATTTAAAAAGTCGGGCCAGACAAGAAGAAAAAAGTGAAGTTGAACAGATTATTAAACTTGACTTGCTAACGCTAAATTGTATCTTGTGTCACTTATTCTAATCCGCTACTCCAGGAGTTGCAGAAGAATCCCTGGGCTCACGAGTGCCTCTGCCATGAGGCCAGGTAACTACGGGCCTCACCCGGCGCCTTTTCACCGCTGCTTTAGCTCAGTATCTGTCGCTGCTGAGCTACAGCACAGTCAGTCCATGGTGAGAACGGCTGGTGCCTCTCTGAACGTCTCTTCTCAGTATTTGAATGGTAAAAGTTAAAATTCAACGATTTTGAATAAAAAAATAATTAAAATGGCGAGTTAAATAGAAAATAACTTTATAGTGCAAATCATTGAATAAATAATAACCTTTTATTTTTTCATTTAACTTTTTTTCTTTGTGATGACTGCACGTCACTGACTCCAGGTATGTTTGTGATGAGGAACATTATAGCACAGATCAGAAAATAGCATAATATGGGCTCTTAAAATCTTTGTATCCTTTCTTTACATGTCACCTGCTTTATGGGGATACACCGCCCACTGCCCAGACTGCTGTCAGCGCTGCGCCTGTTCGAGTCACTGCCTCTGCGACCCTGCGACACAAAGGAATATAAATACAGGGTGAGAGACTGAAGAGATGATAGAACTACTGAGGAAATGAAATGCATTCTGAAATGTTCTGAGCTGTTTGCATTTCTCTGTATTGAACCATCTTACACATCAATATCTTACTGTTTATTTCAGTCCTTAGTCAATATTTAAAATGTCAAGTAAATATTAACAAATGCCTGATGACTCAGTTTGTGTCTATAATACAAATACAGTATCGCGGGGGTTAGGTTCCAGAAATAACTCGCACTAAGAGAAAAGTAGGACAACTTTATATTTTACAATTATTCTACATGTTTTAAGGTTGTAAATGCCTCACCACACACATTATACACTTTTCTCAGACTGGAATTAATCTTTTCTCACATTTGTCTCTCGTTTAAACACTCAAACTTTCATAGATTTTCAACAAAATGTATTAATAGTGACGCGTGGGGGGAGACACGGCCCCGGAAGCCCCGCCGGACGCGCGAGGAGCACCGCCACGTCCCGGGACGCGATGCGCACCAACCCCTTGGAGAAGTGCACCACACGTGCACCACTCATCGTGGACAATCCGTGACAGAGCAGCACGACCGGCGTGAGGCCGCGTGTACACCGGGGCTGCGAGCACGAGATTGAACCGCGGCGCCCGGACCAAGTCCTCTCAGTCTGAGCCACAAACCAGCCGCACGAAACCAGCAAAGAGCGCCACGTGGTGGTTCAATCCTGGTTTAGACCTGGTCTAGTCCCGGTTTAGTCCAGGGCCAGTCCAGATTTAGACCTGGTCTAGACCTGGTTTAGTTCTGGTCTAGACCTGGTTTAGTCCACATTTAGTCCTGGTCTAGTCTCTTAGCCAATCAGGACGCAGAACACAATGTTACAAAAAAATCTGCGAAACAACAGTGAACCGCAATAGAGCAAGGGACCACTGTACATACAATTACACAGGAAAATGACAGATTATATTCAAGAAGATTACCCTGATTTCAAACCATGAATCAAGAACATGCTTTAGTTTGGTTTAGTTACCAGAGTTTATTTTTTTTAGCAGCTTTTGCTACACAATACATGAGCATTGATCTTGACAAGGATGCATTAAAATCAGGTACAGGCTCTTTAAAGGTCCTAAATGACAGAAAATAGATTTTTGTGAGGATGCGAGTTTAAACTATGTTATTTTGTTACCTCATCAAAAACTGAAGTTGTGTTTTCATTCACACATGTTTTAGTTATTATTATTATTATTATTATTTTTATTATTATTATCTGTCTACATCTCCAAAGCTCAAAATGCTCTGTTCCACCTTGTGATGTCATGAAAAGGTAGTTTTCAAGTTGACAGCTCCTTTTACCTTTATCCAAATGATTTTAATGAAGGTGTATAGAGATTAAAAACACAGTGGGGCACTTCAAGTATTAGCAGATGACATCACAAGGTGGAACAGTGTTTCTGTTTGAGGGAAGAACCTTAACCGTAAATCTGCAGGGTTTGTGTGTTAAACATGTGTGAATGAAACAAAACACAACTCCAAGTCTCAGCGTAATATGGGGCTTTTAAAAGTGGGTAAGTATTTACTGCAAATCTGGGCGTCCTCCTCCGGGTGGCGCTGCGGATGGAGCCGGGCGTGTCGCCTTTGACAGTTTTACCGATGTCTTTGTGACTGATGACTGGAGTGGACGGAAGGGAGGAGGAATAGTCACTGCTCTGGCCTCCATTACTCGCCTGAGAGAGAGACAGAGAGCAAGAGAAAGAGAAAGGGAGAGGGAGAAGAAAATGGGTGGAAGGGGGGGTGCAAAAATAGAGCAGCATTGAGGGAGGGAAAGAGAGAGAAAAGCAAGAGGTGACAGGGAGAGAGAAACACATGGTAGGGGCAGATTGGAACAAAAACGAAAGAGAGAGAAAGACAGGGAGAGAGGAGGAGAGAAAGAAGAGGGTGAAAGAGAGAGAGAGAGGATAGGAGAGGAATGGCAGAGAAAGAGGGGGAGACACAGAATGAGGGAGAGAGGGGTTGGCAGAGGGAGAGGGAGAGAGAAAAAGAAGAAGGGGAAGGAGGGGGAGAGGGGGCAGAGAAGGAGAGAGAGAAAAAAGAGAGGGAGAGACAGTCAGAGGGAGGAGGTAATGGAGGTTAATAAATCAGATGACCAAGTATAAATAGACTAAATGAGCAGAGCAGCTGAAGCTTTCTGTACGAGAAAGAAATGAACAAAATGGAAAGTCAATCAGACACAACACAACTACAACTAAAACTACACAACACACAAAAACGCAAGAATGTTTACATGAAATGCTCTGTTTCTGCCGCATTTTAGCTCTGTGCCAGCAAAGTTCACTATCTCTTCAAAAAGACCAAATGCATTATGGGTAAATTTGCCTGACCAAACAGAGGACATGTCTGTGGAGGACATAAACACTGGAACATGACTTGGATGATCTGGATGCCCCGCCACGCCTAGAATAGAACAAGGTGAAATAACTGGGCTTTGAGAAGTGCCACGTTCTCCAATCTCTGTTACTCTTTGTGTTTTGTTTTGTTTTTTGTCACGTTTGAAAATGCAACATGACAGAAGAGAGTCAAGTGCCTGGCTTCCCATGATTCTTAGTAATGTCCCTGGTTGGATGAAAAGAGATGACCCTGTCAGTAACTTCTGTATTAGTTATTACCAGAGAATGAACAGTGTAAAATGAACAGAAGTGGAACGAGACAGGAGATTGGGTCCATGAGATTTTGACAGAATGAACAACAAATGAAATATGCAATCCAGCTCACACATGTGGCCTCTCATTAAAGAAAATATACAACACATTTGTAGTCATTATAGGACTGCTTTTTGGAACTACAGCTTCTCAAGAGGTGTAACTTACTAGCCCTTTTTTGTCCAGTAGGCTCGTGCAACCACACCGTTAGCACTACTTTTCTCTTCCACATATATTCATTCATATCCTCAGTATGAACGAGCTCCTCCCACCCGTGTGACGTCTGTAACATGCACAGGATGGAGCGTTCGGACCAACACTGACAGATATTAGTCACAGTGAGGGACAGGAGGACACTGGACAAACTGCTCTCCATCATGGACACTCCTGCTCACCCACTGCACCAGACCATAGAGGGACAGAGGAGCTCATTCTCCAACAGGCTCCTACAGCTCCACCCAAACAGTGAGAGATACAGGACTACATTCATACTATAATACTCCCTACAACTGTACAACAGTCTTATGCAACGTATAACCTTATATCCTGTCAATCAGCATATCATTGCACTGCCATTTTTGTCTCCTGTATATAGCTGTGATTTTATATTTTATTTGATATTTTATTACAGTGAGGGGAGGATGGAGCGTGAGGTTGACAGGCGGATCGGTGCAGCGTCGGCAGTGATGCGGTCGCTGTACCGGAAGAGGGAGCTGAGCCGAAGCTCTCAATTTACCGGTCAATCTACGTTCCTCCCCTCACCTATGGTCATGAGCTCTGGGTAATGACCGAAAGGACAAGAAGTGGCCGAAATGAGTTTCCTCCGCAGAGTGGCTGGGCGCACCCTTAGAGAAAGGGTGAGGAGCTCAGTCACATGGGAGGAGCTCGGAGTAGAGCCGCTGCTTCTCCACGTCGAGAGGAGCCAGGTGAGGTGGCTCGGGCATCTGTTCCGGATGCCTCCTGGACGCCGGGCATGTCCGGGCATGTCCCACCGGGAGGAGGCCCCGGGGAAGACCCAGGACCCGCTGGAGGGACTATGTCTCCCGGCTGGCCTGGGAACGCCTTGGGGTCCCCCCGGAGGAGCTGGAGGAAGTGTCCGGGGTGAAGGAGGTCTGGGCATCCCTCCTTAGACTGTTGCCCCCGCGACCCGGATACGCGGAAGAAAATGGATGGATGGATATTTTATTACTTATTTTATTTTGACTTGTACATATACATTTATTTTTTATGTCTCATTTAGCACCTCTCTTGCTATCTTTTTTGCTATACTGTCTATTGTTGTTACTCCCTGTTATATATTATATTGTGATTAGTCAGCTACTAAATCCAAATAATTTCCCTTGTGGATGAATAAAGTTTGTCTAAGTCTATCAGAGCGAGAGCTGCTGGAGCGGAGCGAGCATGGGCTCAGAGTGGGGCAGAGTCTGACAAAGCTAACTCTTAGGAGCTTTGAGGATTTAACAAGTTTTAAAAGTTTATGTTGTGAAAATAGAAAATAATCCTACAAAATTCAACCGTTGTGAAAGCTGGATGCCCTGTCAGCCGAACAGGGGCAGTTTGAATTCACAAAAATCTAAAAAAAAATTGCGCTCTATGGGAGAACTGCCCAAGATGCCGGGAGCTGCATTACATGGAGCAGCCACGAGTCGGTCTGGAGACAGTTTTTATTATAGATCCATGATGTGAGCATGGGAAAACACATGTGTGACAGTCCTGAAGCAGTTTTGTTTCACATTCTATTTGACAGACTCAGTTCACTTCTTATCCAGCAGCTTTTACCATACAGCGCATGAAGTATGATACTGAACCTTGATAAGAATAAATAAAAGTCAGACACAGGCCCTTTTTATAAACCAGTAAACATATTAAATAAATGATGGTGCAGACTGGGTGGAGGAGAGCAGCAGATGGCCGTACCTGCCCAGGGAAGCCTCCTGACACTGGGGTGGAGCCTCCAGAGTGAGTGGGGGAGTTGGGCAGAGATTTACATGTCGCTGCCAACAGAGCCGCCTGCTTCTTCGCCGCCATGATCTTCTGAGCGGCTGAGAGACAGACAGAAAGAAAGAAAGGGGGCAGAGGGAGACAGACAGAGAGAGAGACAGAGAGACAGAGAGAGGGGGATAGATGGGGGGTAGAAAGAGAGAGAGACAGACAGCCCGAGAAAGAGAGAGAGAGAGAACGAGACGGGAGAGGAGAGAGACAGAGACAGAGAGCAAGACAGGCAGAAAGACAGGGGGAGAGGGAAGAGGAGAGAGGGAGAGAGAGAGACAGACAGACAGAGACAGAGAGGGGGAGAGAGACAGAGAGACAGACAGAGACAGAGAGGGGGAGAGAGACAGAGAGAGACAGACAGAGACAGAGAGGGGGAGAAAGACAAAGATTGAGAGAGAGAAAGAGAGAGAGACAGACAGAGACAGACAGACAGAGAGGGGGAGAGAGAAAAGGGGAGAGGAAAGAGAAGAGAGAGACAGAGAGAGAAGGGAAAATACATTATAAAACCAAGCATTGCCAATCTCCAAATATGTGATACGTGAAGAGTCCCTCAGTCGTCCAGGTAGAATCCATGATAAAAGGAGAAATTCAATTTGTCAACTGGACAAAGTTTGTTTGGTCGAAAACGTTTCGCCGCTCATCCGAGAGGCTTCGTCAGCTCTGGTTCTAGTGCTGGTTAGACCCTGTTTATATCTAGCTGCAGGGAGGAGCTCCTACACTGAAATAGCTCTGAAACTATCTCCACTAATCTGTCTCTTTGTTTTCCAAATTACTCTGGTGACTAGTTTAGCCTCCCTATTCAAGCCTAACGACCCTCTCCACCCCTCTGCCCTGGATCGTCTGCCCTAATGTTTCTTTGTCTGTTTTTGACTTGGTTTGAGAATCGAATTATAAATGGGAGACAAGTTATGTCTAACTCCCCCATTTCTGTTTAACGACGGATTCTCTTTCACTCCCCTCTCAAACCATTTCTTTTCCCTGGCTAAGATCTGAACCTCACTGTCCTCAAAAGAATGGCCCGTGGCTTCTAGGTGAAGATGTACGGCAGATGACGGTCCACTCTGGCACGCCCGTCTGTGTTGGTACATCCTCTTGTTTGGTTTCCTCAATGTAGCGCTCACTGCAGTCTTCACTACACTGAATGGAGTAGACCACATTGCTTTGTTTGTGGCTCGGTGTTTTGTCCTTTGGGTGGACAAATCTCCAAATATCTAAATGTCATGTTGTAGTTTTATCTAAAATCTGGTGTGTCAGACCTCTGCTCTGACTATTGGCAAACCCAATAAAAATGTATCTATCTCTATAAAGACACCAACCCAAGTTACAGGTCAGGTCTGTGGAGAGGTGACCCTACTCAAGTAAGAGTTTAATTAAATGCTTGCTAGATTAGTTTAATAGCACACTATAGCACATTCCAGGTAAAACAATCACACCTCTATGAGGACGGCCTTCCACTGGAAAAGTTACATAGTACACCTTTAAAAGCAAACCTCTCCTTCTAGTCTAGACCGAGACTAAACCAAGACTAGAACAAGACCAAAGTGGGTCTATATAATGTGAATGTACCAAGTACCTCAATACAGGCCTACTGTTTATTATAGTCTATAAAAAGTTAGTCAGCACTTTTAAAAACAAATTTAGATTTGTTCTTTAGTATTTAGTAAAGACCTTTGTATATTTTACTGTAAATAGGTTTACTTGAATACATTTTTGACTAGAATAAGTGTAGTAGTATAGTAGTAGCATTTGTCCTCACCATCGTTGAAGACTCTGTTGACGTTGAGCCCATAGGTGGCGCAGGTCTCGTAGTATGTGCACCTCCTCACATCAGAGCACAGCTGTCTGGCCTTCACATCATCGATCACTCTGGGGTTAGTGCTGCTGATTTTATCTTCCACAAAAACACACAACGTATACATAATCATACTGATCCTCAAAAGCATTCTTAAAAGTGTTAAATATAATAGAAAAGACATTTTTATTCTTTATTCGCTTTTTGTACTCTTCAGTGTTGACTACTCTCACCTAAAACAATTCCAACTCCAAGTACCCCCTGCTGTAAGTGCTTTTGTACCCTGTTCCCCGGTGTAGACCACCCACCTCAGGACAAAAACAGATCTAAATGAAGATTAAAAAGATATCTAAACCAGATCTAAAGAAAGATTAAACACAGATCTAAACCAGGTCTAAACAAAGATTAAAGAGAGATCTAAACCAGGTCTAAACGAAGACTAAACAGAGATCTAAACCAGGTCTAAACTAAGACTAAACTAAGACTAAATAGAGATCTAAACTAGGTCTAAACGAAGATTAAACAGAGATCTAAACCAGGTCTAAACTAAGACTAAACAGAGATCTAAACCAGGTCTAAACTAAGACTAAACTAAGACTAAACAGAGATCTAAACCAGGTCTAAAGAAAGATTAAACACAGATCTAAACCAGGTCTAAAGAAAGATTAAACAGAGATCTAAACTAGGTCTAAACGAAGACTAAACAGAGATCTAAACCAGGTCTAAACTAAGACTAAACAGAGATCTAAACCAGGTCTAAACAAAGACTAAACAGAGATCTAAACTAGGTCTAAACGAAGACTAAACAGAGATCTAAACCAGGTCTAAACTAAGACTAAACAGAGATCTAAACCAGGTCTAAACTAAGACTAAACTAAGACTAAACAGAGATCTAAACCAGGTCTAAACGAAGACTAAACAGACATGTAAATCAGGTCTAAACTAAGATTAAACAGAGATCTAAACCAAGTCTAAACTAAGACTAAACACAGATCTAAACCAAGTCTAAACTAAGACTAAACACAGATCTAAACCAAGTCTAAACTAAGACTAAACACAGATCTAAACCAAGTCTAAACTAAGACTAAACACAGATCTAAACTAGGTCTAAACTAAGACTAAACACAGATCTAAACCAGGTCTAAACTAAGACTAAACACAGATCTAAACCAAGTCTAAACTAAGCAAGTATCTAAACCAGACAGGTAGCTAATCTCAGCACTCTACACTGTCCAACCACAGTTTTGTTACTTAAGTACAGATGCTCTCAAATGTAGAGAAGTAAAAGTAAAACATATCCTCTTTAAAATGTACTGAGTACAGATACCTAAAATGTATACTTAAGTACAGTATTTGACTACTTTTATTTCATTACTTTTCACCACCGCTCTTTTTCAGGAGCTTGAGGATTAGTAGTTTTATTTTTCATATCGGACTAGATTGCAGTGAAATGAGGACTCAAACAGG